>JZKD02S0945566.1:515549-530669 GCA_000966675.3 Picea glauca | reverse complement strand
ACTCTCTTCTTGGCCCTTCAAAGAAAGTTGGCGGCAACACTCGTTCTCCATGCCAGGCACTTTCTATCATGTGACCTCGGGTTGTGTCCTGGGGCTCAACCAAAACAGTGCTTTAGGCTTCAGGATTTGGCTCTTCCCTCAACAACCAACTCTTACGTTCTCGGACTCTGAATCAATGAACTTCAAATAGTGCGAAGATCAACGGTCCTCATCCCTCCTCTAGATCGACAGCTACGATCTATTCATACTCTAGCCTATGGGAGTCTCTCGCTATCCTCCTATGATATCTCCTAGAGTGCTACTCCTACGAATCGTGTGGATCACTTCCACGTGTCCCTTACAAATCCAATGGTATAGATTCAAACTGCTCTTCGCGACTTCGCAAAGATCTATTTTTTCTCTTGGAAAACCTCCTGGAGCTCCAACTCCTAGATCTCCTGATCTTCTACCACATGTCTCCTCCCTACGATGGGAAATTTGACAGTCTTCGGGACTTCGACGAGTCCTCGACCTTATTTCACACTTAGCACAATTTCTTCCCAAGACTTAGACTGTTCTCGGTATTTCCTCTACACTCCTTGCAAAGTTTTGCACTAATCCTTCTAAGATTTAGCATGACTTGAAACCTTCGGGGTTATCATCTCTTCAATGTCCTTTTATGGAATTTCTAGTGCCCTCCTGGCAACTTAATGCTCTTCTTCCTGATATTGTAAGATGAACTTACCGTATCCTTGGCGCACTCCTTGTGCTCAGCTAAGCCTTCTAACGGATTCTACCTAACCCCTTCCAAATCATCTTGTTTCCTTGGTCGATGCACTCTTGTAAATTCTTCCTTCCTTAGATTGTTCAGAAACCCTAGGGTTCTCTTAACACTTCCAACACTCCAGAATGTGTTGTTCTTGCACACTCTTGTACTTTCTCTATGACCTCTTGGTAGAGTATTACAGAGTATTCAATAATTGTGTGTTGTCCTTCCTCCCACACAGTATTTCTTTCCAAGGTATTCAAAAACCTTGAAATTCCCCTCTGAGTCTGTGAATTAGCCTGGTGTGTCGTCCTGGCAACTTCTCTTTTGACTCAAATGAGTTCAGACACGCACTCCTTGTGTCGGCTCATAGAGTTTCCACCCTTTGTCTCACACTCGTTTCACTTAGCCTCGAGAACCAGAACTAACCCAACACACTCACAGATACAATATTATAATTCTATCCCTGTAGACAATTTGTAACATACATCTATAGTGCAAACTGATACAAACAACATTCACAACTAAACATCCATAACAAAAAAATTGGAAAAAAGGAAAATTTGTTACTTTCTATTAATGGTGGAATGTCCATTACAATATGTGAGTCTGGAATACCACTAAGTATCGAATCTCCCTCAACTATATCTATCTCCTATGTATGATTTTTGCCTCCCCTTATGCTTTATTGGAAACAACACAAGAGTTTATACAAGAAGGGCTCAATGAGCTTCCCTCCAAGCTAAGATAGTGGTGTCTAATCACCATTCGAAAATGCATGACTCATGAGGTAAATTACAATGATGGTAATATGATCTGAATCGGATACATATCCCTCCTACGACCAACCACTTAATTGTGACCTTACCTACAACTTGTGCGAAGGCACAACTTGACTCTACCAACCTGTCAGCATTAATTTCTTTGATCATGGTTTAGATATTCGATGAAAAAATAAGAGGGCGGTGCCTCTCCCTTAATTGAATGCACACCACTCATTCTAATCAGCTGGCACGTGATGAGGTGGAGTGATGCTCCTCCATCATACTCCATGACTATGAAAATTCATGAGCTCCTGCTCATGAGCTTTTGAGCTCTGTTGAAATCCTCCTGGATCCCAAACTTTCTCTTGGAGCTATCCTTCTTCTCCTCTGTTTCACTTCTGCTACTATTCCTTCCCTGCTACTCGTGCAGGTTTTCCTCTATCCAGCTTCTCCTTGCTGACTTCTTCTTCTATCGATCGTAACATCACCCTGTGTATCTCCTCTACGGCTTCTTCCAGCTACTTCATAGGTTGGTTCACCTTGTGCAGTATACTCGGTTTCAACTCTTAATGCTTATCTATGGGTGGATCATCTTGATCTCCCATGCTTCTTTCATACCTTGTGACATTGACTGGCCAATCTATTGCAGGCTCCAATTCTGTAGTCTCTCCAATGAACTGTTGTTCAACTACCTCCTCTGAAAGATTAACTCCTATCAGTTTTTCAGCTGGTTCCATTCCAGCTTCCCCTAGATGAAACTCATGATGGCATGTCTCCTCTAGCATGGTTATATCATGGCAGCCACCTTCTGGTTCTAGATTTTCCAAACAATACTCCAGTTCCCTTAACTTCATCTCCCACTGAGTGAGTAACTCAATCAGGTTCTCTTCTTCCATTGGGACAAACTTCAGTATGTGCTCCTCCTCCTCCATGACAGTCTCAACTTGTTGTCCTTCTGTTGCATCTGCAACCCCTATGCTAACCTCTCCTCAGCTTCTTGGAAGGAATATATTGACTCCCCCAATGAACAAAAAACACCTCTGATCCTTCTCCTCTGTGATGAAAGTTTCCAACTTGTCATCATCTTCATTCGGGTGGCTTGCAGCTCCGCATGAATCTTCATATGGATGAGTCCTTTCTTCCTCCTCTCCATCTATCAACACCCCCTTCTGGTGTGAACTCTCATATGATCTCATCTCTTCTCCCTTTCCCACCTAGAAATTTGGGATGTTTCCTCTGCCCCCATGGTATTTTACGAGATCAACTCGCCCCTTCTCATTGCCCACCTGGCAACCTACGAGACTCCTCCCAGATCTCTTTCCCTCGCCATTGAGGTTTTCAACATATCTCAACCACCCTTTCAAGACTTGTTATTGCCTCTTGGCCAACAACTTCCTAACATGCCACTTAGTTGTCCTTTTCAAAGGCCACTCATATATCTAGTGCACTCTTTCCTCCTGCTACATCTTAAATGCTAGCCTCTCTATCTCTGCTTGGATTTCACTGAGCTCCTTGTTCATCTCCTCTTTGCTTCTCTATGGGAAGTCTTCTCTTCGACCATGCTCATGATCTCCAATGGCCATCTTGCTTCACCTGCATCCCACTTGACTGTCTAGCATCTACTGTGCACTTTGCAATAGTTTCCTCAGAGTATTGCACTATGTCTCCCTTCACCTGCTATCTATGGGAGAGTTCGAGTTTTGGCTCTACCTGATGTAGCCACACTATCTCCTATGCCTACATAAATCAATCTTCTAATAGCCTTGATGCCACTCTAGTATTAGAGTATCTCCTTTATCTCCTTCCTTCTGCCTGAGATAAAAATTAGACTCTGATACCATTTGGTGCATACCCCCCCTTCTCTCCTTTGTGGTTACGTGACCTCCCGGTCTAGGATCGTTTTCACACACCTAAGTCAGATCAACTCTTTGACTCCCTACTAGAATTTGAAAAGCGCTATCACAGGTCCCTCTTTCTCCAAAGTACGGGTCCTCTTAACCATGTGACTCTCTTCTTGCCCCTTCGAAGAAAGTTGACGGCAGAAATCGTTCTTCGTGTCAGGCCCTTTCTATCATGTGACCTCAGGCTGTGTCCTAGGGCTCAATTGCAACAGTGATTCGGGCTTCAGGATTCAACTCTTCCCTCAACAACCAACTCTTACGTTCCCAAACTTCAAATCGATGAACTCAAATGGCGCGAGGATCAACGATCCTCGTCTCACCTCTAGATCGACGTCTACGATATATTCAGACTTTAGCCTTCGGGTGTCTCTTGCTATCCTCATCTAATATCTCCTGGAGAGATACTCCTATGAATCATGCAGATCACTTCTACATGTCCCTTCCAAATCCAATGGCTTGGATTCAAACCACTATTCACGACTTCGCGAAGATCTTTATTTTTTCTTGGAAAACCTCATGGAGCTCCAAATCACGGATCTCCTGATATTATTCCACCTATCTCCCCCCGACAATAGAAAATTTCATGGTCTTCGAGACTTCGGCTAGTCCTTGACCTGCTTTCACACTTAACACATTTTTTTCCTGAGACTTAGACTGTTCTTGACCTTTCCTCTACACTCCTTGCAAATTTCTGTGCTATTCCTTCTGAGATTTAGCTTGACTTGAAACCTTTGAGGTTCTCAGTTCTTCAATGTCCTTCTGCGAACTTTCTAGTTCCCTCCTGGTAACTTAGCGCTCTTCCTCCTAAGCTTGTAAGATAAACTTACAGTATCCTTGGCGCACTCCTTGTGCTCGGCTAATCCTTTTGATAGCTTCTACCTGACCCCTTCTAGAAGTCTTATGGAATCTCCTTCCCTTGGTCAATGAACTCTAGTAAATCCTTCCTTCCTCAGAGTGTTCAACAACCCTAGGATTATCTTAACTCTTCCAGCACTCCAGAATGTGTTGTTCTTGCGCACTCTCATACTTTCTCTATGCCCTCCTAGAAGAGTATTACAAAGTGTTCAATAACTTTCCATTATACTTCCTTCCACACCGTCTTTCTTTCCAAGGTATTCAACAACCTTGAAATTCCCCTCTGAGTCTGTGAATTATCCTGGTGTGCCCTCCTGGAAACTTCTCTTCTGACTTGAATGAGTTCAAACACACACTCCTTTCATGGACTCAAAGAGTTTCCACCCTCTATCATGCACTCCTTGCACTTAGCCTCAAGAACCAAAACTAACCCAACACACTCACAAAATGAATATTATAACTCTATCCATGTAGATGACTTCTAACATACATCTATAGTGCAAACTCATACGAACGACATTCACAACTAAACATCCATTACACAGAAATTGGCAAACAGGAAAATATGTTACTTTGTAATAATGGTGGAATTCCCATTACAATATGTGAGTCCGGACTACCACAGAGTCTCGACTCTCCATCAACTATATCTATTTCCTATGTATGTTGTATGCCTCCCCTTATGCTCTACTGGAAACAATACAAGAGTTTATACAAGAGGGGATCGATGAGCTTCCCTCCAAGATAAGCTAGTTGTGTCTAATCACCATTCAAAAACGCCTGACTCATGAGGAAAATTGCAATGATGATAATCTGATCCAAATCAGATACAGATCCCTCCTACTGTAAACCACTTAATGGTGACCTTACGTACAACGTGTCGAAAGGCACAACTTGGCTCTGCTAACATGTCAGCATTAATTTCCTTGATCATGGTTTAGATCTTCGATGGAAAAATGAAAGGGAGACGCCTCTCCCTTCCTTGAATACACACCACTCATGCTAATCAGCGGGCGCATGCTAAGGTGGAGTGATGTCCCTGCATCACATTCAAACTTAGGTGATCGACACAAGCATCAAGGGAGGAAAATCTTCAAGATGAGTGTCAACCACATGGTCCTCGACGAAATTTCCAAAACATTTTATTTTAGATAAATTATGCCAAAATGTTGTTAAATATTATACGTAAAAGTATACCCAATCAACCCTTTTTTTAGATTTAATTCTTTTTAAAAAAATAAAAAAATTAAAAGGATTTAAAAAAAAAAAACTTAAAATAAAATTAATCCATTATTAATTATTATACTTTGTAACAAACTTTTTATATAAATCAATTGACATATACTAACTCTTTCCAAAGGTAAAAGTTTCATGTAAATGAGTGTACTAACTACTTTTTATATAAATCAGTTTACATATACTAAATATTTCCAAAGTAAAAGTTCCATATAAATGAATGTACTAACTCTTTTCAAAATTATTAAATGAACGTATATATACTAACTCTTTCCAAGAGAAATTTTAAAATTTATAATTCATTACAACAATGATGTTCATAAAGATGAAGAAGTGAGATTGCAACTAGTAAAATGAATTTTCACCTTAGAGGCTTCTACCCAGTAACCAAGACTTTCCTTAAGAGGTCACCTATCTCAAGACTTATCTAGCTCAAGCACATTTAACTATGGGGTTTTCCTCACAATCAAGCTCATTTACCTTGCTATCCCATTTACAAAACCTTAACAAATATTGTGCCTTATGGGCTATTCAATTAGAGATTCCTTATCTCTTTTATTTAAGCATTGAGGGACTTCTACAGTCCAACATATGAGATATTATTTTTAGGATTATCCATGTCGAGCAAGTCATTAATCTATGACCCATATCCATAAGTATTAGTTTCAACTCACCAATTTCTTATAATTTTGAATAGTCTGGACTTAGCACTCATTGTTTTTGGCCTTGAGATTCACTTCATTAAAATTTAAAGAAAATAAAAATAAAAATAAGTTTTCTAATTTGATATATTGTTGGGAATGAATTTGGGGTTTTAGATTATAAAGATTGCATTATAACTTTGAAAAATTTGCATCATTGACTTGCGATTGCGATGTAACTCCATGTCCCTTGTTGAAGCACATGTGCTTATTTTATTAAATCTCTTCACCGTGTGCTTATTTTATTAACTCTCTCTCTCCAACGCAATAATTAGCCATGTAACTCAAGGACTAGCCATTTACATGGATCTCTTGTTTTTAATTTTATCTCTTTTAGAAAATCCATCTTTGAAGGGGAATTACTCTTACATCATTATTCTCTCCTCTCTTTTTTTTTGAAGTGTATGCACAATTTGAATATGTCAAGTTTAAAATTTTATTTAGATTTCCCAAATGTGGGTTTAATGGTTTAGAAACCTACACATGCATCTTTTTAACTTTCACAACAACCTTTATCCCTTTTCCATTTTCAATGCGCGATGTCATCATATCATTCACAAAAAGGAAATAACGACAAGTGATAGAGATAAGAAGAATTAACCTTCGGAAAAGAAAACAATAAGTAAAGAATGAATGGTAAACATGGTCTAATTTATAGAATAATTCCATGGTATCACATTCAGAGATATGATATCCCATGTTTAAATATGGACAAGAAGAGACACCACTGTGCATCTCTTGTAATAGTTGTTTGATAACTTTGTTGTAAGTCCTCCACATGTTTGAAATCCTCTTTCTTAACCAATTTTTATAACCATTTGCGCCACATCCAAGAGAATACTTGGATGGTTAGATTTTGTTTAAACCAATGATTGGAAATGTATAGAGCATCGTCTACTTAGAAGAAAGGGAAAACTAATAAAGAAATTCAAGGACACAGATGGAAAAAATCTAAAAACTCGAAGGAAAGGGAATACTAATAAAGAAAAAAAATCAAAGGAAAGGGAATACTAATACAGAGATTCAAAGAGGGGGATGGAGAGCCATATGCATATTTATCCTATAATCAATTAATTATTAATGCATTGAGATATTCAAGATGCAATTTTCAATTTAGAAGAAGGGATGTGCATAATGTCCATAATGTCGTTATCTAATGTTCAATGTAAGAGGTGAGGCCCATCAATTTAGAAGAAGGGATGTGCATAATATTCATAATGTTATTACCTAATGTTTAATGTAAGAGGTGATATAAGCATGCTCACTATAATGTATTATTGGGGATGTAAAGCTTATTATGGACTTTAAAACAATTGTAAATCAGTTGATATTTGGAGTTGGGATAATAATAAACTCTTATTTGAGACTCGTGTTACACCTGCTATTCTTTATGGATGTGAAGTCTGGGGTTGTAGTATCTCTCATGAATCCTGGAGAAAGATAGAGAAAATACAAAAGAATTTTATAACCTATAATCTCAAAATTAAAAGAAATATGCCCTATCTCATCCTCCTCTTAGAAACAAGCCTCTCCCCCATTAAGAGCATGACTATGACTAGATAGCTAATGTATAATGTAACACCCCAAGGCCGAGCCTCTGCTAAATTGTAATTATGTTTATAGGTTGGTGATCCAAGTGTTTATAAGATGGAAGACTTATGTGTTTATTAGGAAGGAGGGACCAGATGCTAAAGCCAATGATCTTGATTTTTTATATGTAAATACTCACATCATTAATAAAATTGCATCGTTGTGTGTAGATTGTTGTGTGTAGACTGACCATGAAGAAAGAGGTATGGGGGACTAAGCTCCACTAGGTAGGGAAAGGGAAGGGGCTAAGTGTCTAGGAATAGGGGATAAGATAGAGGGATTACATCTAAAGGAATAATATTATATTATTATTTCATAGAGTCTAAGGTTTGACATAACCTATGTTGTCCTAAGTTCCTGGGGAAAGGGAACAAGTGTTAATTGGAGCTCATGCAACTTTAGGAAAACATGTGTCAAACTGGGTGCATACAGTTTTTAGGTGGGAAAGTCATCTCGTTGGGGGTTCCCTCACCATTCTCGTGATGGTCGCCATTCTAGAAGTCATCCATACTCCCCACTGATGCATGCATTGAGACATGGAGAGCCTTGAAAAAGCCAACCATTGCCTCCATTGTCGATCTCGACAACTTCTTAAACCCAGACACCCATGTTATGAAGCTAACCATTTTTCCTGTGAAGCACAACACAACTATGTAGTGTCTGAGCCATATCGCACCTTAGCCTTTGTTGTTGCTACCCACATTTTCTCTAGACTGGTGTAGCTTACTATCATTACTAGAGCCCATACCCAATTTTTGTTGCGGAGGTTACCCGATGAACTCAGTAGCTGGATAGAAGAGACAGGTTGTGAGGCCTGTGAGAAAATCTCTCCAGGTGAGGGAGTGTTCCGAGGAAGTGAGTTTTCCTGGAGGGAGTCCCATACTAGCTACAGTACTCTGAGACTTCTAGTCCAACCTGTTGTTGAAGCCCTGGAAGGGAAGTGGAAAACCAATGGACTTGTGATAGTGAAGGTGTACACTCCTTCGTTGGGACAAGCGTGTGGGGAATGAGGTTCCGTGGGCTGAGGGCATAAGTCGCTCCTATGAGAAAATCCCTCATGTTGATCTATGCAACTTTCTTGTTGTCCTTTCCAAGCCTAGGAATCCCTTGCCCGATGGATTTTAGTACCAGTTCGGGTGTGACCCACTGCTGAGCATAATGAGAAGCTTGGTCTAAGGCTAGGAGGTTCGTGGAAGGTCTACACGCAATTGGTAGTCATCTATTAAAATATAAGTACCCAATCTATGTTCCTTGTATGATGTGTATCTTGAAATCAAGTTATAATGTTATTAGAATTGTCTGTATATATTGCATGTATGTTTTAATGTTGTTTCTGGATGAATATGTGTATGAACAGAATGATGTAACTGTTTAAATTGCATTAGATAGATATGTATATAAATATATATGGTATCATAGAAGAAAGGTGTTCCTCTGTGGCATTTCCCGGCGTGTTGGGTGGTGGGGGACATTACAAATCGGTATCAGAGAAGAAAAACAAAGATACAATTTTTTAGGTAGCGTTACCTGACAAAATTTTGAGGGCCAAGGACGTTACATATAAGAACAAGTTAGAGAACATGAAAGACAATAGGCTTTCTAAAATTTCTTCAAAATCGAGTCATAACCACCATTGACTCAAGAGAGGGTGGCATAAAGATGCCCGGTCTTGGCCAAACTATTGGGGAATCATGGAAGACACCATTTTGCAGAATAAAGATACTATTATAAAAAAAGTCAAATCAAAATTTAAGGAGAAAATGTGGTGTGATAAAGAGTTAGAGGAAAAAATAAAATTAAGTTATTATAAAGTTGTAATCAACCATCATCTAGAAGATCAAAATTATCTATATGTTTTAGTGTGAAAAAAAAAAAAAACATTGCTAAGATAAGAACAAATTCTCATAGTGAAATCGGGAGTTGGTCAATTCCTAAAACACCATGGGATGAAAGAGTGTGTCACCTTTTTGATACTAAGAAGGTTGAAGATTAAAAATACTTTCTCTTAGATTGTCCACCCTATACCCATATTAGATCTCATTTTCAAAATATTTGTCACACTATCAACCTTCCTAACCTTTTAAGTCAACAAAAGTATGGTGATCTTGGAAAACGTCTCTTAATACTTAATCACTTACCATCTTAAAGTCCAATAGACCAATTCGATCTTAGTGAACTTTAATCATCATCATCATCACCATAAAAAATATAAAAAAAAAAAAAAAAAAATAGATGAAATGGGTAACAATACAAATTATTCAAAAAATTTAAAAAGATAAATTATAGTGAGCTACTCAAGTCTCGCGTTTCCCACTACAACATTGGTCCGCCGCATGCTACCTAATACGTACGCCACGTGAGTTCATAGAAGATATATCTTTTAAACAGAAAAATTATTTTAGATATATATTCTTTTAATAGCCATTATTTTTTCCCATGCTACTTAATGCTAACGCCACGCCTAGTTCATAATAGATATATTATTTAAATACAAATTTATTTTAAATGGTAGACTCGTTTTTTTCAATAGCCATAAAAAAAAGGATTAATAGCCATAGCCCGTTTGGAGCTAGGATGCGCAGGTGTTTTTCCTATATATATTGATAGGAATTTAATTAGTTTACAGTGTTAAATCCTTTTATCAGAAGAATCCTTTTTGTATGAGATTGCAAGGTGTCGCCATTATAATTAGAGCCCTGGAAGGAGGCCATTCTGATCGAAATGCCCTCGACATTGACGAAATTGAAATCGACATCCATATCCACATTATTTGTCTGATCATTCTTAAATTATAAAGGACTGAAGTTAAAGCCATATCCACATCAAATAATTTAAATATATTATAAATTATAAAGGACTGAAGTTAAAGCCAATGACACTACTCAAGCTTGACTCAAGCTTTATTTATGATTTCCAAATAATTTAAATACATTATAAATTATACAGTACTGAAGTTAAAATCTTTGATTTACATGCAGACTGCTTTGATCTGCATGAAGTTAAAGTGCATTAAACAGACTCAAGTTTTACTTATGATTTCCAAAATATTACACCGACCAAATAATTTAAATACATTATAAATTATAAATAACTGAAAATAAAGCCTTTGATCTACATGCAGACTGCTTTGATCCACATGAAGTTAAAGTACTCTTACATGGTAAATTATTGATTTTTTTTTAGATTAATCAATATTTTAAATAAAAATATATAACTTGGGTGAGGTTGGGTTTAATAAAAGTAATATTTTTAGTAGTGTTTATTAAATTAAATTAAAGATCAAGATTAAGATTTAATAATTTTGGCATATGTTATTCTTTGTTAGCCATTAAAGTACTTGATTAATATTGATTAATATCTATAATTGAATTAATTTTGTCTAAAATCTTACTAGAAATTGTTGAATTTATATATTTGAATGGTTAAATCTTATAATCCAAGTGTCCCAAGGTTTTTTTAATACTCAGTCAATTTGTACATTAATAAATGCAATTTATACATTGTACCCTGCACGGTTACAATTTACTCCAGTCACAATTTACAATTTACTACATGAGGTAATCAATCAATCACAATTTACTGCAGAAGGTATTGGGCATGGTAACTATTTACCTGCAGGAGTTTGGAAAACCAACCAACCAATGATTTGTTTTTAAGGATATTTACTATTTTTTAATTATTGTTTTTAAATTTATTAGTTTGAAAAACCAACCAACCAGTGACTATTTTTTAAGGGTTTTTACTATTTTTAATTATTATTTTTAAATTTATTTTCTTATCTTATTGAGTTCGAATCGAATACAAATTTAAAAATCAAATTTGGTAACTATGCTACCAATTAAAAACTCAAACTCAAATGGATACTAATAGAGAAAGTTCAAAGAAAAAGAAAAATATTAATAGAAAAAGAAAGAGAAAGTCACACTCAAGCATAGCAAAGAAAAAGCTCAAAATACTTAAAATATTTAATACATTAATAAAAAAAGTCAAAGAGTTATAAAGAAAGTCAAAGAGGAGGACGAAGAGCTATATGGGTGTCTAGTCTCTAATGAATGGATATAACCAAAAATGAAATTTTCAATTTAGGATAAGGTATAAGGGATATGCATAAAGGTTGATATCTAATGTTCAAATGTCATGTAATAAGTGATATGAATAAGTTTGATATAACTAATTTTATTTTTCAATTTAACATATGTATAAAGATTGATATCTCAAGTAATGCTACCTGACTCCTTCCAAAATTATTAAGTCATCTCATTTCCTTGGTCGATGCACTCTCGCAAAGCCTTCCTTCTTTAGATTGTTCAACAACCCTGGGTTCTCTTAACGCTTCCAACACTCCAGAATGTGTTGTTCTTGCGCACTCTCGTACTTTCTCTATGACCTTCTAGCAGAGTATTACAGATTATTCAATAAATCTATGTTGTACTTCCTCCCACAGAGTCTTTCTTTCCAAGGTATTCAACAACCTTGAAATTCCCCTCTGAGTCCATGAATTATCTTGGTTTGTCCTCCTGGCAACTTCTCTTCTGACTCAAACGAGTTCAGACATGCACTCCTTGCGTCGACTCATAGATTTCCACGTTCTGTCTCACACTCCTTGTAGTTAGCCTCGAGAACCAGAACTAACCCAACACACTCATAGATAGAATATTATAACTCTATCCTTGTACATGATTTCTAACATACATCTATAGTGCAAACACATACGAACGACATTCACAACTAAACATCCATTACACAAAAATTGGCAAACAGGAAAATTTGTTACTTTCTATTAATGGTGGAATGTCCATTACAATATGTGAGTCTGTACTACCACTGAGTCTCGGCTCTCCCTCAACTATATCTATCTCCTATGTATGATTTTTGCCTCCCCTTATGCTTTACTGCAACAATACAAGATTTTATACAAGAGGGGCTCGATAAGATTCCCTCCAAGCTAAGATAGAGGTGTCTAATCAACATTCAAAAACGCCTGACTCATGAGGAAAATTACAATGATGGTAATCTGATCCAAATCGGATACAGATCCCTCTTACCCTCAACCACTTAATTGTGACCTTACCTACAACTTGTGTTAAGGCACAACCTGGCTCTACCAACCTGTCATCATTAATTTCTTTGATCATGGTTTAGATATCCGATGACAAAATGAGAGGGAGGCGCCTCTCCCTTACTTGAATGCACACCACTCATTCTAATCAGCTAGCACATGCTGAGGTGGAGCGATGCTCCTGCATCATACTCCACGACTACGACAATTCATGAGCTCCTGCTCATGAGCTTCCGAGCTCTGTAGAAATCCTCATGAATCCAAAACTTTCTCCTGGAGCTATCCTTCAACTCCTCTATTTCACTTCTGCTACTGCTCCTTCCCTACTGCTCATGTAGGCTTTCCTCTATCCAACTTCTCCTTGCTGACCACTTCTTCTTTTGTTCGTAACATCAACCTCCATATCTCCTCTACAACGTCTTCCAGCCGCTTCATCAGTTGTTTCACCTTGCACAGTCTACTCGGTTGCAACTCTTAATTCTTCTCTATGGGTGGATCGTCGTGATATCCCATTCTTCTTTGATCCCTTTTGACATTGACTGACCAATCTGTTGCAGGCTCCAATTCTGCAATCTCTCCAATGAATTGTTGTTGAGATACCTCCTTTGAAAGATTAACTCCTTTCAGTTCTTCGGTTGGTTCCATTCCATCTTCCCCCAGCTGCAAATCATGATGACATGTCTCCTCTGGCATGGCTATCTTGTGGCAGCCACCTTCTAGTTCTGGATTGTCCAACCAATCCTCCAGTTCCCTTAACTCCATCTCCCACCGAGTGAGTACCTAAATCGGGTTCTCTTCTTCTGTTGGGACAAACTTCAGTATCTTCTCCTCCTCCTGCATGATAGTCTCAACTTGTTGTCCTTATGTTTCATCTGCAACCCTTGTGCTAACCTCTCCTCGGCTTTTTGGCAGGAATATCTCGACTCCCCCAATGACCAGAACACACCTCTGATCCTTCTTCTCTATGATGAAAGTTTCCAACTTGTCATCATCTTCATTCACGCGGCTTGCAGCTCTGCATGAATCTTCATATGGATGAGGCTTTTCTTCCTCCTCTCCATATGTCAATACCGCCTACTAACGTGAACTCTCAGATGATCTCATCTCTTCTCCCTTTCCCACCTGGAAATTCGGGATGTCTCCTCTGCCCCCATGGTAGTTTACGATATCAACTGGACCCTTCTCATTGCCCACCTAGAAACCTATGAGACTCCTCCTAGATATCTTTCCCTTTCCATTGAGGTTTTCGACATATGTCAACCATCCTTTCAACACCTGTTGTTGCCTCCTAGCCAACAACTTCCAAACATGCCACTTAGTTGTCCTTTTCAAAGGCCACTCCTATATCCAGTGCACTCTTGCCTCCTATTGCATCTTAAATTCTATCATCTCTATCTCTACTCGGATTTCACTAAGCTCCTTGTCCATATCCTCTTTGCTTCTCTATGGGAAGTATTCTCTTCGACCATGCTCATGAACTCCAGCAGTCATCTTGTTTCACCTGCAGCCCACTTGGCTGTCTACCATATGCTGCGCACTTTCCAACAGTTTCCTCAAAGTATCTGTAACGACCTCCTATCTAACATGCGTTCCCAAAAACGCCCAACAACTATATTCTTCTCATGGCCAAAAACGGCGATAAAATTTTTAACATTTGCCAGAACAACTCACACAAAATCTTGCAGAAACGAAATTTGTCGAATATACAAATGCCATAAAAATTCCACAATTTCAACATCAATAACATTAAATTACCGAAAGTAAAATGCATTATACTTTACCAATTTAAATCATACCTTAGCCACACGGCCGCTTCGGAGACGTCCCTCGTGCTGTGCCGCTTCCCTCGCTCCGTGCCGCTTCTGCTTGCCGACCAAAGAAAGCTCACCGGTACCTCCCAGCCAACGCTAGGGGTACTCTTCTTCCCCCTTAGCCCCCCGAGCCGCAAAGGGGCCACACAAGAACCAGAGATAGAATAGCGTCTCAGCAAGCCTCAACGGCTGAGCTACCACTCCAATCACAACTGAGATATACCCAACTCCACACAAGCAATCCGTCAAGCCACGGTTCGACATCGTATCGTTACGCTTCCCGTTTTCCCCCTTTTCTTTCTTCCATTCCCTTTCTTTTATAGCCATTTTTGAGAGTTAATCGAAACCCTAAATCATTAATTTATTAATTTTTAATGTCAACCTTCTAACAGTCCCCACCGTCCAAGTGTCACACATGCCTCTCGTTCTCCAAATTAATTTCTTTTAATAATTAAAAG
>JZKD02S0945566.1:500530-515539 GCA_000966675.3 Picea glauca | reverse complement strand
AATGAAAAGAACTATAATAATGGATTAAACATTAACATGGTATCAGAGCCAAGCTGAAGAGAGCATCTTTCACAAGAGTGAAAAACGTCATTGTTGTCGTACATGCAAATTAGGGTTTTTTGATGGTGAAGCTTTTTAGCCCTAAAAACACCTAGAAAAGTGTGCCCTCCCCCAAGGATTACTTTGGAACTCTCAGCGCACCTTTTCAGTGGCTAGATATCCCAAAAAGTGAAACCCTAGTTTCACAAAGTACCAGAAGTACCAGAAAATCAATGTACCAGTAGTACCAGAAGTACCAGAGTACCAAAAAACCAAAAGCACCAGTCCATAAATCCACAGATCAAGTTTGGAGGAGAAAAAGTTGTATTTTCTCAGATCTAAACACACTAGGCTACTCACCTTAGCCAAGCGCACCTCCTAGTAAGTTCATAATTTGATTTTGAGCATTTTCATTTTTCGATCATTTCCTAGCTCCAGGTAAAAAATGTCTGCAAGCACTAAGCTTGTTGACAAGCTGGAAGGTGTGGAAAACTTTCGTGCCTGGAAGTATAGGATTGGACTCGTTCTTGAAGAGAATGACCTAGAAAAATTCGTCCAAAGAGAAATTATGAAACCCGACGATGCTGCAGAAAAAACCAAGCATCAAAAGGACACAATCAGGGCAAAAAGAATTATTGCAGATTCAATCAAAGACCAACTGATTCCTTATGTGTCATCTAAGAAGACTCTGAAATAAATTTTTGATTCCTTGACCAAACTGTATGAAGGAAAGAACATAAACCGGAAGATGAATCTAAGAACTCAACTAAAGAATACAAGGATGCAGAAAGGAGAAACAATTCAGGAATATTTCTCCCGAATCTTAGAATTCAAAGAACATTTAGAAGAGATTGGAGATACCATAGACGAAGATGAATGAACTCATAATTTCATCCCTAAATGGTCTCACAAGAACTTGGGATGCATTCATCCAAACGATATGTGCCAGAACAGAGAAGCTGAAGTTTGATAGTCTATGGGAAGAATGCATCCAAGAAGAAACAAGAGTAGCGAATCGTGAAGCATTACTAGCAAGAGATTATGATCAAGCCCTAGCTACTCACACCAAAGGAGGAAGGAAGAAACACTACTTCCAAAAGGAGACTCATAAAGAGCCTCAACAGTCAAACAAATTCAATCATAAAGAATCTCATCCAAGGAGATTTCAGAAGAAAGGACAACGAAAGGAAATAGACTACTCATATGTACAATGATATCATTGTGATAAGATGGGACATATTGTGAATTTTTGTCCAGCCAGACGATAAAATACAAGAGAAAACATAAGAGGCACCATGCCCATGTAGTCAAAGATGAAGAGCCACCCGCAAAGATGATAAGAGAGCAGATCAAAGACCATGTCTTAATCTCGGCCCTCTCAGGATCTGTAACACCTGGAGAGGACACTTAGCTCATTGATAGTGGTGCATCCAAGCACATGAAGGAAAAAAGAAACATTCTCTCTTGTATCTCAGAAGAGAAGTTTTCTCAGAAAGTGACACTTCAAGATGATTACCAATATTCCATCAAGGGAGTGGGAGAATCAAACCACAAATTGAATTCAGGGAATTCATTGAAGATGAAGTACATACTATATGTACCAGGTTTGACTAAGAACCTACTCTCAATTTCATCTTTAGAAAAGAAAGGCTTCATAGTTTCCTTTATAGATGGAGAAGTTGTTATGTGGGCTAAAGGAGAAACCTTAAATGAAGCAGTCATCATTGGAAGTGAAGAAAATGGCTTGTAAAAATTAAAGGGTCACTCAGAGGCTACCATGACCCACGCCATTGAAAACTCATGTTGAACTTTGGCATAGAATATTATCTCACATCAACTACAAGGCACTACCATACATATACAAAGCAGTCACAGGTTTACCAGGACTCAAAGGTGACCATGAAGGTGTATGCAATGGATGTGAAAAGGGAAGAACATCAAGAACCCTTTTCCAAAGAGAGACATCAAAGAAGAAGGAGTCCTAGAGCTCATTCATTCATATGTGTGTGGCCCAATGTCATCATCCTCCATTAGTGGGTATGTATATTATGTATCATTTATTGATGATTGTTCTCGTAAAACCTAGATATATTTTTTGAAATATAAAGATGAAGTGTTCAACAAGTTCAAGGAATTCAAAGCCTTGATAGAGAACCTTTCTGGAAGAAATATTAAGATACTCAGGTCAGATAATGGAGGAGAATATACCTCAAAAGAGTTTGTGAACTTCTACAAATATGTTGGGATCAAGAGGGAACTCACTACTCCCTATAATACCCAACAAAACGGTGTAGTTGAACGAAAGAACATAACGATAATGGAATTTGTGAAGACTATGATCTATGATCAAGATATTCCTATGTGTTTATGGGCAGAAGCAGCAATGGCATCTATATATATGCAAAAATGATTATCCCATAGTACACTTGGGCTCAATACCTAAGAAGATATGTTCATCGGAAAGAAGCCAGAGGTAAGCCATCTCAAAATATTTGGCTGCACAGTATTTATTCATATACCGAAAGAGAAGAGAAACAAGCTAGAAACTTCATGAAAGAAGGGAATATTTGTAGGACACTGTGAGGTCTCCAAGGCCTTCAAAATATATATACCAGGTCACTGTCACATTGAGATCAATAGGGATGTGACCTTTGATGAATATGCAGTGCTCAAGAAATCTAGAAGATGCCAGCTTGAAGAAGTATATGAAGAGGAACCTGTAATCCCCAGTACTGCAATGAGGGAGGTTCCCAAAGCCGCAGAACCAGTGAGGGAAGTCGTAACTTCCCCTGATGAGGAAATTCTAGAAGACCATGATATATCAGAAGTCCAAGAACCTCCTCAGATGACGATCCTTAATAAAAGGAATCCAGCTTGGGATAGAGAGCTTATTCAAGATGGAGAGAAGTACGGTGTTCCCCAAGGAACCACAAGACAGGTGAAAAGACCAAATCCATTCTCTAGTTATACGACTTTGATATGTGACCTCCTAGAGAAGGAGAATACCTTCTTTGAAGAAGCCATTCAGATGAAAGAATGGGCAGATGCCATGACAGAGGAATACCAATCCATAATAAAGAATGATGTATGGGAAATAGTTCCCAGACCGAAGAGTAAAGATGTGGTATATTCCAAATGGATCTTCAAAATAAAACATGTTGCGGATGGAAGTATTGAGAAGTATAAAGCAAGATTTTTCACTCATGGATTTTCTCACAAGGAAGGCATTGACTATGAAGAGACATTCTCTCCTGTAGCCAGATACACTTCGATCAGAACCATCATAGCTCTTGCATCTAAGATGGAGTGGAAGCTGCACCAGATGGATGTAAAGACAACTTTCCTAAATGGTGTCATCGAAGAGGAAGTGTATATAGAGCAACCTCAAGTATTTGAAGTTGAAGACATGAAGTCTCATGTCTGCAGATTCAAGAAATCCTTATACGGATTGAAGCAATCTCCTAGAGCTTGGTATAGCCGTATAGATAGTTTCTTGATGAGCTTAGGCTTTACCAAGAGTAAAGAAGACTCTAACCTCTACTTCAAGGTCATGAACGATGAACCAGTAATGTTACTGCTATATGTGGATGACTTATTCTTAACTGGAGAAGAAAATCTCATCACTGAATGTAAGAAGAGACTTGCCTCGGAATTTGAAATGAAAGACCTTGGCCTAATGAATTATTTCTTAGGTCTTGAGGTATGGCAGAGTCTTGAGAGGATCTTCCTTAACCAAGGGAAGTATGCAGTTGAAATTCTAAAGAGATTCGACATGTTGGAATGCAAGTCCATGAATACACCCATGGAAGCGAAGCTGAAGCTATTGGTCGACACTTCATCAAAATTGATTGATGCCATGTTGTACAGACATATTATTGGATCGTTGATGTACCTGACGAACACCAGACCAGACATTTGTTTTTTCGTGAACACCTTGAGTCAATTTATGGTAGAACTCAGACATGTTCACCTAGTGGCTGCAAAACATGTGATGAGGTACCTTAAGGGTAAAATAGATTGTGGTCTCAACTATGATGGAGATCATGATTTCACATTGAGTGGATATACTGATGCAGATTGGGCAGGAAGTGTTTCTGATAGGAAAATCACTTCAAGATGTTGTTTCAGTTTTGGATCATCCATGATCTCGTGGCAGAGTAGGAACCAATCTAGCATTGCTCTCAGCACAGCGGAAGTATAATACATTTTTGCATGTTCTGCCAGCTGCAAAGCTATATGGCTTCGAAAGTTGTTGACTGGCCTATTTGACTTATAGATGAAAGCAACCATGATCCTATGTGACAATCAAAGCTGCATAAAGATGACAGAGAATCCTGTATTCCATGATAGGTCGAAGCACATAGATATTCGATATCATTACATCTATGACATGGTGCAGAAAGGAGCCTTAAATCTCCAATACATTAGCACGGATGAACAGATTGCTGATGTGTTGACCAAGCCTCTATCTCGTGTAAATTTTGAGCACTTTTGAGATAATCTATCTATAGTCCGAAAGGACCTTCCTCAAAAGGGGGAGTAATCGCTATGATGAGACATCTCTTACTTCCGACCTAATGGTTGTGATGTAAAGCAAGATGATGTGATGTGACTAGTACTATGCTTTCGACTGGATAGATGTGATGTAAATCCTGTCTAGTATCCTGCTTCCAACTTGATGGTTGTGACGTAGAGAAGGATGATTACCTTGCTTCCGACCTGATGGTTGTGACGTAAAGAAAGATGATGTGATGAGACTAGCACTGAGCTTCCGGTTGGATAGCTGTGACGTAAAGCCAATCTAGTATCCTGCTTTCGACCTGATGCCTGTGACGTAAAGCAGGATGAGCATCTTGCTTCCGGCTTGACAGCTGTGACATAAAGCAAGATGATGAGATGAGACTAGCACTGTGCTTCCAGCTGGATAGTTGTGACATAAAGCCATTCTAGTATCCCGCTTCCAACTTTATTGTTGTGCCGTAAAGCAGGACGAGTATCTTGCTTCGAGCTTTATTATTGTGACGTAAAGCAAGACTATGAGATGAGACTAGAACTGTGCTTCCAAATTGATAGCCGTGACATAAAGCCAGTCTAGTATTATTATGATGAGCCAGCCTCGTGCTGTGATGATGATGATGATGTATCAGTTTTATACTAATACATATTGATGCAGATGATGATTGCATTCCTTTGAGAATGACGATGTTGGCGATGAAGAAAACTTCCAATGATTTATAGATATGTGAGTCAGTGTTCCAAGATGATATTGATGATGTTGTCCTCTCACCAACTTGATGTTGTTGATGATGTTGTCCTCTCTCTCTCTCTCGTATGATGTTGTTGAAGAATACCCTTCTTGTTAAGGGGGAGTGTTAAAATAATGTAACTGCAAAGTGTATTATTATTATTATTTGATATATTATTCATTGGATCAATCCCCATTGTGGATTGATCATGTTAGCTATTGTATAAGGACCAAATCCCCTTTTGTGGATTGGTCATATTGTAATTGTAAAAGACAAAATAAGAAGTCGACCCCAGGATATATCAAGAGGCCCCGAAATATAATAAAGTTGGTTATAACCACCCAGTTGGAGAAGTTGGCCCTGTCAATGAAGAGACACTTCACATGTGTCAGTTTTGTATAAATAAGGAGGCTAGCACCTCACTTAGACACACACCTCACTTGCTCATTTGAGAGACAAGTTTCGGAACTGTAGTTAGAGAAGAAGGAGAGAGTGTGGCGCATATTTGGGAGAGGATCTTCTGTATTAGCTTAAGATATCTCTTGGGATTGTATTGGCTATCTAAAATAAGGAAGTTTTGTTGGGTTTTCTTCCCCTAGAGGGTTTCCTAAGATAAATGTTGTGTCTCTTGTGATTGTGTATTTCTCAGTGATCTTGTATTATGCTATTGTTATCTATTGAAATGCAAAGAACTATAATAATGGATTAAACATTAACAATTGTGTCCCGGGGCTCAACCACAATAGTCCTTCGGGATTCAATATTCGACTCTTCCCTCAACAACCAACTCTTACATTCCTGAACTTCGAGTCAACGAACTTCAAATGGTGCAAGGATCAATGGTCCTCGTCCCTCCTCTAGATCGACGACTACAATATATTCAGACTCCAGCCTTTGGGTATCTCTCGCTATCCTCCTCCAATATCTCCTAGAGAGATACTCTTATGAATCATGTAGATCACTTCCACGTGTCCCTTCCAGATCCAACGATCTAGATTCAAACCGCTCTTCGCGAATTTGCGAAGATCTTTGTTTTCTCTTGGAAAACCTCTCAGAGCTCCAACTCCTATATCTCCTGATATTCTTCCACCTATCTCCTCCCGACGATGGACAATTTCACGATATTTGAGACTTCAGCTAGTCCTCGACCTTCTTTCACACTTAGCACATTTTTTTCCCGAGACTTAGACTATTCTCGACCTTTCCTCTACACTCCTTGCAAAGTTTTGTGCTAGTCCTTTTGAGATTTAGCTCGACTTGAAACCTTTGAGGTTCTCAGTTCTTCAATGTCCTTTTGTAGACCTTCTAGTTCCCGCCTGGTAACATAACTCTCTTCCTCCTGAGCTTGTAAGATAAACTTACATTATCCTTGGCGCACTCCTTGTGCTCGGCTAAGCCTTCTGACAACTTCTACCTGACCCCTTCTAGAATTCTTGTGGCATCTCCTTCCCTTGGTCAGTGAAATCTTGCAAACCCTTCCTTCCTTAGAGTGTTCAACAACCATGGGCTTCTCTTAACGCTTCCAACATTCCAGAATGTGTTGTTCTTGCACACTCTCATACTTTCTCTATGCCCTCCTGGCAGAGTATTACAAAGTGTTCAGTAAATTTGTGTTGTACTTCCTCCCACACAGTATTTCTTTCCAAGGTATTCAACAACCTTGAAATTCCCCTCTGAGTCCGTGAATTGTCCTGGTGTGATGATGCAGGAGCATCTCTCCACGTCAACTAGCCAGCCAGCCAGTCGTGTCAAGCGCGTGCATTCAAGGAGGAAGAGAGGCGCAATCCTCATCTTCTATTTTGAAATTGAATGTAATTAAATGTTTAAGATGGTGAGCTGTGAAGCCATGCCTTTGCACAGGCTGTAGATAAGATTGACTTTAATGTTTGTATGACTTATATCTAGATCCGGATAGAGGACTAGACAACCCATTCAATGTAATTGAATAGGGTAGGTGAGTTTGGAGGGAAGCGCTTGAAGAGCCCCCTCATGTAAAAGAGGAATTGTATCTCTTTAGTAGTGAGTTGAGATAGAGAGGATAGAATAGAAGAGAATCTGCGAATAGAGAGCAGAAGAGAAGGAGTCGAGACCTTGTTACAGGTCGTTCTCAGGAACACCTTGTAAAGTACAGGCATTTGCCATTTTTAATATAATCAGAAGAAGTTTTTCCTGCATGAATTCTATATTATGTGGATGTCTGTGAGTGCTCTTCATGTGTTTTGAATGTATGTTGTGATTGTACGTTTGCAGGTTGTTTTGATTTCAGGTGAAGGTCTTTGAGTTTTCATGCCAGGAGGGCGTGATAGACTGTTGCGGACTATGAATATCGGTGCACTGAAGCACTTCTAAACACTGCGGGTTCAGACGAAGACATGCCGAGGCACAAGAACTGGAATCAACAACTTAGGGAAGACCTCAAGGTTGCTGAACACCTTGGAGGCAAGACTGTGTAGGGAAGAACACAGTTACAGACAGAAGCTCTGAGGAGTTCTATGAAGCTCTGCCAAGTGGGCATTGAGAAGGTGCAAGGAGTGCACGAAGGAAGGACTTTGTTGTGAGTTCATACAGAACCAAAATCACTGAGGACTCTGAGAGCTCTGCCAGGTGGGAATTGAGCAGGTGCATAGGTGCACAAGAGAAGACAGAACTGTTGAACGTTCTGTGAGAGAAGACACTCTTCCAGGTGGGAATTGAGTAAGTGTGCAGGCAGGCACAGGAGAAGAGAACTCTTTGAGTTCTGGTATTTGGAGGAAGAGTCCACTGAGGGATCTTCACAGGGTTGTTGAATACCCTGATAGACTCAGCAATAGGTTTCTTGAGTGAAGGAGAACCAGGAAGGCATCCACATATTCTCCATCTGAAGGAGAAGGAAAGGGGATTTATTTCCCAAGAGATCTGAGTGGTTGAGAAGCTCAGAAGAGATAGCACTTTGCGTGCGGGGATTCTGCAAGGGGTGCATACATCAGAATATTCAAGGACTTGAAGAAAAGCTCAGGAGGAGTTAGCACTTTCAGGCGTGCGGCGAAGCTCAATGTTGGGGAGCTCGCAGAAACAAGCAAAGGTCAAGGATTTTGGAAACTTGGAATTCTTCCAAGTGCAAGAAGAAAGTACGCAAGTTCAGGAGGAGCACAACAACCGTTAGATAAGCTGGGGAATAGATATGGACCATTGGTTTTCGTGTCCAAGGAGCAGTCGGAGGAGCGCACTAAGGAAGAACGGATTTGGACCGTTGGATCTTGATCCAGAGACTCGACAACTGTCGGATCTGTAGAGAGCTGCGAGGGAGTTAACCTCGTGAACAGGAGGAGAAAAGTCCTGAGGAAAGTCCCGACACATATCGGGATATCGAGGCATCAGGAATCGGAATGTCGACATTCTCGTGGACATGAGATCGGGTAAGTCCACCCTGAAAACCCCGACACAAATCTGGGTTGTCCATCTGAGAGAGGATGCATGTCACGTGATCATCCATTTCGGAGATCCGGGCACTAGACATCGGGATATTGACACTCAGGGAATTGGAGTTCTCGAGGTCGTGAGAGTCAGGACATCAGAAGTATCGAAATAGTGAGATTGGATCAGGCCCATCCATCTACTGGGCGCAAATGGTAAAGATCCAGACCACCGAAGAAAATTCAAGCCACAGGATTGGAGTATGGGATATCGGAGATCCCGTGGATAAAGGGTCGGGGAAAATCCATAGTGAAAACCCCGATACAGTTTGAACCGTCCATTCTTTGGGACGCGTGGCAGCAATCGGAGCCATCGGGGAAAGTCCCGACAGGAATTCGTCTATCGGCTAATCGGGAATCGGGATATCGGAAATCCCATGGACAAGAAGTCCAGACATTTCATAACCGCGCAGTCTGAAACCCCGACGGGGTTAAAATTGCCATTGTGGGCCAGCTGTCATCATATTGGCACATCGGGATTCAGTGGATCGTGAGTCCTGAGGAAATATGCAATTCAGCATTGAAAAGTCCGAAACCCCGACTGAAGACATAAGGCTGCGGTCTTGTGGATAGTGGTCGTATGGACCAGGAGTCTAGCCAAGAGGGCTAGCGTGTAAAGAGGAGCGCATCAGAGTTCGGGAATTCAAGAGATCAGGAACTCTCAACAACGAGAACTACGAAACCCCGAAACCCGAAAGTAACATCGGGAAAAAGGTCACGGTTATGTGCAGAAGGCCTTGAGCAAAGGGAAGGACCTTTGGATCGGGTTTTTAGTAAGGATTCCATTCTGAGGAATCAAAAGAGTCGCTTTGGCTCAGAGAGTGGAGAAGATAATGATCCTGAGTGCAGGAGGTCGGGTGGAAGACCTTACTGCATCAAGTGGTATCAGAGCTTGATTCTTGTCTGTATATTTCAAGCAAGAGGAGCAGAGATAAAGAGCACTATGATACACACGTCAAGTGGTATCAGAGCGGGAACTTCACTTGTATATTTCAAGTGAAGCGAGAAGGTAAAGGAAGACGGAGCACTGGAGACTCTGTAAGGATTTGTTTGCAGGTAGGCAAAAGTCCATAAGCAATCAAGAGAACTGGAGGATGAACCTGGTAACACTCTTAGTGCAGAGTGACAGCAGTAGGTTTGCTAGGAAAGCAGACAGGGACAACACCATGGTTACTGAAGACCATAGGCATGCTGGGAGAAAGAGAAAATAAGAGAAGCGTGGAGAAAGTGATAAAGAGCTCGGTGAAATAAGGGTAGACATCGAAAAGCTCAAACTGTGGATGCAGCAGAAAGAAAATCCGATATGGGTGTATAAATGGCCCATGAGGAAGGCAAAAGCGAAATGGTCAGTCAAAGAGTTGATGGTTAGAAGATAGCGCAGGCTGTTAAGAGGATGGTTGAGGTATGCAGAAGACCTCAATGGACCAGAAGTGGAAATGGTTCAGGTATGTGAGCCAGAGACTGGGGAAGGTCTCAATGATTTTGAGAATGAATTGGGATTGGCTGAAGATATCAAGAACTGCCAGGAGGGCAGAGAGGAAATTCCAGTTTTTCAGGAGGGAAACAAGCTGAGGTCACTGCGGGATCTCATGGACTATCATGAGGACAGTCGATGAATTTCAAATTGCTAGGATAACAATGGATCGAGATCACTACTGGATCTCATAGACTGCTAGGAGGGAAATGGAAGGTTTCCATTTTGCCAGGTGGGCAAGGGAACAAAGATGGGATCAGTTGATTCCATAGACTGTCGGGAGGGCAACAGAGAAGTCTCATATTGCCAGATGGGCAGGGATGAGCATGTGATTTGGAATTGGCCAGAAGAGCTAACAGAGAAGATGATACTATCTGAGGGTCTCATAAATTCAGAGATGACTTTGGATCAGCAGGTGCAGCTGACAAAGGAGGAGGATCTGAGGGACCTTCTAATGATTAGGGGAATACAAATATTCCTACCACTTGCCCGAGTGGAGGCAGAAATCTGTGTTGCAGGTGCAGCAACAACAGAGGAACAGTCAGTTGTGACTATCAGGGAAGAAGAGTTGGAGCAGGCAGTTGAGACTGCCCAAGCAGAAACATGAGAATAAAATGAGCATTCTGAAGAATGGCTCACTACTTTCAGCCAGGAAGCTGAAATAGTTGTAGCATTGAAGCTAACAACACAATAAGAAGAAGCAGAAGAGGATGATGAGCATTCGGAAGAATGGCTCGATATTTTCAGCGATGAAGCTGAAGAGACTGCAACATGGGAGTTTGCAGCAGAAGAAGGACAAGAAGCAGACAACATATTATTTGTTGATCTGTGGGAACAGATTGAAGCCTTGGAAGAGAGGGTGAAAGTGCAGAGCGTGCACATCCAACAGGCGAGGTTGGAAGCAGAAGGAGGAGGCATGGGAGATCATGATGATCTTCTCATGTGCCAAAAAAATTTGCAGCTGAGGAGACTGCATGAACAGAGCCAGCCACTGGAGAAGCTGGATGAAGTGATCAAAGAGATCATGGAGTTGATGATCTGATCAGCAGATACTGCTAGCAAGGACAAGCTAAGCAGAAGGAAAGCAGCAGCAACAACAGCAACAGAATGGAGCAGATGAACAACTCCAGAGAATGATTTGGGATCCAGGAGGATTTCCACAGCTAAGATGGGAAGCTCATGAGCAAGAGCTCACGATTTTTCAACTGAGGAGTATGATGCAGGAGCATCTCTCCACGTTATCCAGCCAACCAGCCAGCCGTGTCAAGCGCGTGCATTCAAGGAGGAAGAGAGGCGCAGTCCTCATCTTCTATTTTGAAATTGAATGTAATTAAATGTTTAAGCTGGTGAGCTGTGAAGCCATGCCTTTGCGCAGGCTGTAGATAAGATTGGCTTTAATGTTTGTATGGCTGAGATCTAGATTCGGATAGCGGACTAGACATCCCATTCAATGTAATTGAATAGGGTAGGCGAGTTTGGAGGGAAGCGCTCGAAGATCCCCCTCATGTGAAAGAGGAATTGTATCTCTTTAGTAGTGAGTTGATATAGAGAGGATAGAATAGAAGAGAATCTACGAATATAGAGTAGAAGAGGATCCGAGACCTTGTTACAGGCCGTGCTCAGGAACACCTTGTAAAGTACAGGCATTTTCCATTTTTAATATAATCAGAAGAAGTTTTTCCTGCATGAATTATGTATTATGTGGATGTCTGTGAGTGTTCTTCATGTGTTGTGAATGTATGTTGTGGTTGTACGTTTACAGGTTGTTTTGATTTCAGGTGAAGGTCTTTGAGGTTTCATTCCAGGAGGGTGTGACAGAGTGTTGTGGACTCTGAATACCGGTGCACTGAAGCACTTCTGAACACTGCGGGTTCAGACGAAGATGTGCCGAGGCACAAGAACTGGAATCAACAACTCAGGGAAGACCTCAAGGTTTCTGAACACCTTGGAGGCAAGGCTATGTAAGGAAGAACACAGTTACAGACAGAAGCTCTGAGGAGTTCTGTGAAGCTCTGCCAAGTGGGCATTGAGCAGGTGCAAGGAGTGCATGAAGGAAGGACTCTGTTGTGAGTTCAGACAGAACCAGAATCACTGAGGATTATGAGAGCTCTGCCAGTGGGCATTGAGCAGGTGCATAGGTTCACAGAAGAAGACAGAACTGCTAAACGTTCTGTGAGAGAAGACACTCTGCCAGGTGGGCATTGAGTAAGTGTGCAGGCAGGCACAGAAGAAGAGAACTCTTTGAGTTCCGGTATTTGGAGGAAGAGTCCACTGAGGGATCTTCACAGGGTTGTTGAATACCCTGATAGACTCAGCAATAGGTTGCTTGAGTGAAGGAAATCCAGGAAGGCATCCATATATTCTCCATCTGAGGGAGAAGGAAAGGGGATTTATTTCCCAAGAGATATGAGTGGTTGAGAAGCTCAAAAGAGATAGCACATTGCGTGTGGGGATTCTGCAAGGGGTGCAGACGTCATAATCTTCAAGGACTTGAAGAAAATCTCAGGAGGAGTTAGCGCTTTCAAGCGTGCAGCGAAGCTCAAGGTTGGGGAGCTCGCAAAAACAAGCAAAGGTCGAGGCTTTTGGAAACTTGGAATTCTTCCAAGTGCAGGAAGAAAGTGCGCAAGCTCAAGAGGAGCACAACAACCATCAGATCAGCTGGGGAATAGATCTGGACCGTTGGTTTTCACGTCCAGGGAGTAGCCGGAGGAGCGCACTGAGGAAGAACGAATCTGGACCATTGGATCTTGATCCAGAGACCCGACAGCCATTGGATCTGCAGAGAGTTGCGAGGGAGTTAACCTCGTGAACAAGAGGAGAAAACTTCCGAGGAAAGTCCCGACAGATATCGGGATATCGAGGCGTCGGGAATTGGAATATCGACATTCCCGTGGACAGGAGATCGGGTAAGACCACCCGGAAAACCCCGACACAAATTTGGGCCATCCATCCGAGAGAGGACGCGTGTCACGAGATCATCCATTTCGGAGATCCGAGCACTAGACATCGGGATATCGACATTCGGGAAATCGGAGTTCTTGAGGTCGTGAGAGTCGGGACATCATAAGTCTCGAAATAGCGAGATTGGATCAGGCCCGTCCATCTACTGGGGGCACGTGGTGAATATCCAGACCACCGGAGAAAATTCAAGCCAGAGGATTGGAGTTCGGGATATCGTAGATCACGTGGATAAAGGGTCGGGGAAAATCCATAGTGAAAACCCCGATACATTCTGAACCGTCCATTTTTTGGGACGCATGGCAGCAATTGGAGCCATCAGGGAAAGTCCCGATAGGAAGTTGTATATCGGCTAATCGGGAATCGGGATATCGGGAATCCCATGGACAAGAAGTCTAGACATTTCGGAACTGCGAAGTCTGAAACCCTGACGGGGTTAAAAGTGCCATTGTGGGCCAGCTGTCATCATATCAGCACGTCGGGATTCGGTGGATTGCGATTCCTGAGGACATATGCAATTCAACATTGAAAAGTCCGAAACCCCGACTGAAGACATAAGGCTGCGGTCTTGTGGATAGTGGTCATATGGACCAGGAGTCTATCCAGGAGGGCTAGCATGTAAAGAGGAGTGCATCGGAGTTTGGGAAGTCAAGAGATCAGGAACTCTCGACAACGGGGACTACGAAACCTTGAAACCCGAAAATAACATTGGGAAAAAGGTCACGGTTATGTGCAGAAGGCCGTGAGCAAAGGGAAGGACCCATGGATCGGGTTTTTAGCAGGGATTCCATTCTGAGGAATCAAATGAGTTGCTTCAGCTTAGAGAGTGGAGAAGATAATGATCCTGAGTGCAGGAGGTTGGGTGGAAGACCTTACTGCATCATGTGCCCTCCTGACAGCTTCTCTTCTTACTCGAATGAGTTCAAACACACACTCCTTACGTCAACTCAAAGAGTTTCCATCCTTTGTCACACACTCCTTTCACTTAGCCTCAAGAACCAGAACTAACTCTTTCCAAGAGAAAATTATTAAAAAATTTATAATTTATAATTCATTACAACAGATGATGTTCATAAAGATGAAGAAGTGAGATTGCAACTAGTAAAATGAATCTTCACCTCAAAGGCTTGCACCCAATAACCAAGACTTCTCTTAAGAGGTCATCCATCTCAAGACTTATCTATGTCAAGCACACTTAACTATGGGGTTTCCTCACAATCAAGCTCATTTACCTTGCTATCCCATTTACAAAACCTTAGCAAGTATTGTGCCTTATGAACTATTCAATTAGAGCTTCCTTATCTCTTTTATTTCAGCAATGAGGGACTTCTACAGTCCAACATATGAGATATTATTTTTAGGATTATCCATATCGAGCAAGTCATTAATCTATGACCCATATCCATAAGTATTATTTTCAACTCACCAATTAGGGAGTGTGTCGAGGAAGTGAGTTCTCCTTGAGGGAGTCCTATAGAATCTACAGTACTCTGAGACTTCTAGTCCAACTTGTTGTTGAAGCCTTGCAAGGGAGGTGGACAACTGATGGAATTGTGATAGTGAAGGTGTACACTCTTGGGGTGGGATAGGCGTGTGGGGATTAAGGGTCTGTGGGCTGAGGGCGTAAGTCGCTCCTGGGAGAAAATCCATCTTGGTGATTTGTGTGACTTTCCTGTTTTCCTTGCCAAGCCTAGGAATCCCTTGCTTGGTGGAGTTTAGTGAGCGTGATGAGAAGCTTGGTCTAAGGCTGGGAGATTCGTGGAAGGTCGGCACGCAGTTGGTGGTCATCTATTAAAAGATAAGTGCCAAATCTATGTTTCTTGTATGATGTGTATCTTGA
>JZKD02S0945566.1:467394-489285 GCA_000966675.3 Picea glauca | reverse complement strand
CTAAATAGAAAGAGCTCCCCATCGAGGTGACAGTGGGTGGGGAAGCTCCTGTTACGCCGGTTTCAAGCCCTGACTCAAGCTCCTTAGACCTTTCCTACAAACCATGCGATAACATACCCAATCAACTCTTTTTTTAGATTTATCTATTTTAATATTTTTAAAATTTTAGATGGATTAAAAAAGTAAGATTAAAATAAAATTAATCCATTCTTAAAACTTGGAATAATTATTATATTTTTAAACAAACTTTTTATATAAATCAGTTCGCATATACTAACTCTTTCCAAAGGGAAAAGTTTCATATAAATGAGTGTGCATATACTAACTCTTTTCAAGTGAAAATTGTTAAATGAATGTATATATACTAGCTCTTCCCACGAGAAAATTCTTAATAAATGACAAATGACCTCAAATGATATAAATTAATGCACAAATTTATAGTTAGGATATATCCTAACTCTTTTGAATGGACATGTATAGTCATTCTTTTCGCAAATTTTAATAAATGATAAATCATTTCAAATAATCTAAATTAATGAAAATATATTAATTTAGAGGCTTGCACTTAGTAATTAAGATTTCCGGTAAGAGGTCAGTTATCTTAAGATTTATTTAGCTCAAACATATTTAATTATGGAGTTTTCCTCACAATCATGTTCATTTAGCTTTTTATCCCATTTACAAAACTTTAGCAAGTATTGTGCCTTGTGAACTATTCGATTAGAACTTCTTTATCTCTTTAATTTAAGCATTGAGGGGCTTCTATAGTCCAACATATGAGATATTATTTTCAGTATTATCCATATAGAGTAAGTCATTAATCTATGACCCATATCTATAAGTATTAGTCACAACTCAACAGTTTCTTGTAATTTTGAATAGTCCACTTAGCACTCATTCTTTGTGGCATTGAGATTCACTTCATTAAAGAATATAAAATGATTTAATAGAAATAAAAATAAATTTTCTAATTTAATATATTGTTGAGAATGGCTTTGGGGTTTTAGATTATAAGGCTTGCACTATAACTTTGAAACATTTTCATCATTGGCTTGCAATTGCAATGTATCTCCATGTCTCTTGTTGAGGCACATGTGCTTATTTTATTAACTCTCTTCAACATGTTCTTATTCTATTGACTCTCTCTCTTCAACATGTTCTTATTCTATTGATTAGCCATGTAATGCAAGGACTAGCCATTTACATGGATCTCTTGTTTTTAATTTGAGCTCTTTTAGAAATTCCATCAAAGATGGGGAAAGTAATCTTACATCATTATTCTCTCATTTTTATAAGTGTATGCACACTTTGAATATGTCGAGTTTAAAATTTCCTTTAAATTTCCCAAATGTGGGTTTAATGGTTTAGAAACCTCCACATGCATCTCGCTAACTTTCACAACAACCTCTATCCCTTTTTCATTGTCAATGTGCGAGGTCATCCTATCCTTCACAACAAGGAAAGAAGGACATGTGATAGAGATAATAAGCATTAGCCTTCAGAAAAGAAAACAATAGGTGAAAAATGAATGGTAAAAAGGATCTAATTTATAGAAGAATTTAATGGTAACACATTCAAACATATGATATCCCATGTATAAACATGGACAAGAAGACACCATTGTGCTTCTTTTGCAATAGTTGTTTTATAACTGTGTTGCAAGTCCTCCACATGTATGAAAGCCTTTTTCTTAACCACTTTTTATAACCACATGTGCCACATCCAAGAGAATACTTGGATGGTTAGATTTTGTTTAAACCAATGACTGAAAATGTGTAGAGCATCGTCTACTCAGAAGAAAGAGAAAACTAATAAAAAAATTCAATAACACAGATGGAAAAACTCTAAAACTCGAAGGAAAGGGAATACTAATAGAGAGAGTCAAAGAGGGGGATGGAGATCCATATGCATATTTATCATATACTCAATCAATTATTAGTTTAGTGCATTAAGATAATCAATATGCAATTTTTAATTTAGAAGAAAGGATGTGCATAATGTCCATAATGTCCTTACCTAATATGCAATTTTCAATTTGGAAGAAGGGATGTGCATAATGCCATAATGTCCTTACCTAATGCTCAATGTAAAAGGTGAGGCCCATCAATTTAGAAAAAGTGAGCTACTCAAGTATCCTACTCAAGTCTCACGTTTCCCACTACAGCATTGATCCGCCGCACGCTACCTAATACGAACGCCACGCGAGTTCATAGTAGATATATTTTTTAAACAGAAATTTATTTTAGATATATATTCTTTTAATAACCATTATTTTTTCCCATGCTACTTAATGCTAAGGCCATGCTTAGTTCATAATAGCTATATCATTTAAATACAAATTTATTTTAAATGGTAAAGACTCTTTTTTTTCATGCTACACGTACGGCTAGTACATAATAGATATATTTTATTTTAGTTATAATGTTATAATAGAAATTAAATTTTGCATTAAAAAATTTGAAAGCAGAGAAAAAAAACTATTGCATGGAGGTCTACTATTGCATGAAGGTGCTAAAAAAAGGATTAATAGCCATAGCCCGTTTGGAGCTAGGTCGCGCAGGTGTTTTTCCTATATATATTGCTAGGAAGCTTAATTAGTTTACAGTGTATCTAGTGTTAAAGCCTTTTATCAGGAGACTCCTTTCTGTACGAGTACGAGATTGCTGCTTTAAGCCCTGTAAGGTGCCGCCGCCATTATAATTAGAGCCTGGAGGTGTCGCCGCCATTATAATGGACGCCACGAAAGAATTACCATGTCGATATTGTCTAATCGAAATGCCCTCGACATTGACACCATCGAAATTGACATCGACATCCACATCCACATTATTCGTCTGATCAATTTTCCATGAGTTTTGTTATGGAATTTAGTGATATAATTGAGGAGCGACGATGTATGTTCTTGAAGAAATATTGTTTTGAAGAGTTGTAAAGGGTAGGTTCTTGAAGAATATTGTTTTGCAGAGTTTTTTGATATTTCATAATACAAATTTGATAATTATATACCATGAGATAAGATGAAGAATATTGTTTTGCAAGTTCTTCCATATTTCATAATACAAATTTGATCATTATATATCATGAGATAAGATGGATGCATGTCATGGTGTTAAGATGGATACATGTTATCTTAATTAAAATGTTGGATATTTTTGTTATGGTACTTGATTTGTTTATCATGCAATAAAATTTAATAATTGTTCTCACTCTCATAAATAGTAAGAGTAGTTACAGTGTAGCCTTTTTATTTTTAAACTAGATATGAATATAAAATTGTTAGTGTATTTGATTTTTTTATTTGAACAATTATTTAATAAATATTTATATATATTTATTTAAGCATTAAAAAAACTCAAGTTTTATTTATGATTCCAAATAATTTAAATACATTATAAATTATAAAGTTAAAACTTTTTATCTACATGTAGATTAAATGAACTCAAGTTTTACTTATGATTTTCAAATAATTTAAATACATTATAAATTATAAAGTATTGAAGTTAAAGCTTTTGATTTACATGCAGACTGTTTTGATCTGCATGAAGTTAAAGTGCATTAAACCAACTCAAGTTTTACTTATAATTTCCAAAGTATTACACTGACCAAATAATTTAAATACATTATAAATTATAACTGACTGAAGTTAAAGACATTGATCTACATGCAGACTGTTTTTATCGACATGAAGTTAAAGTACTCTTACATGGTACATTATTGAATTTTTTTTAGATTAATCAATATTTTAATTAAAAATATATAATTTGGGTGAGGATGAGTTTAATGAAAGTAATATTTTTAGTAGTGTTTACTAAATTAAATTAAAGATCAAGATTAAGATTTAATAATTTTGGCATATGCTATTCTTTGTTAGTCATTAAAGTATCTGATTAGTATCTATAATTGAATTAATTTTGTCTAAAATCTTGCCTGAAATTGTTGAATTTGCATATTTGAATGGTTAAATCCTTATAATCTAAGTCTCCCAAAGTTTTTTTAATATTTTGAATCAATTTATACATTAATAAATGCAATTTATACATTGTACCTTACACGGTAGGATTCAATGAAGCTACTGCAGGCAAATATCGTTGTGATTGGATGACACCACCTAACTAGTAACCAGTTTTACAATTTACTACAAGAGGTAATCAATCAATCACAATTTACTGCAGAAGGTATTGGGCATGATAACTATTTATGTGGAGGAGTTTGGAAAACCAACCAACCACTGATTTTTTTAAGGATATTTATTATTTTTTAATTATTACTTTTAAATTTATTGGTTTGAAAAACCAACCAACCAGTGACTATTTTTTAAGGGTTTTTACTATTTTTAATTATTATTTTTTAAATTATTTTTCTTATCTTATTGAGTTTGAATCAAATACAAATTTAAAAATCAAATTTGGTAACTATGTTACCAATTAAAAACTCAAAGATAAAGGGATAATAATAGAGAAAGTTCAAAGAAAAAAAAAATATTAATAGAAAAAAAAAAAGTCACATTCAAACATAGGGAAGAAAAAGCTCAAAATACTTAAAATATTTAATACTTTAATAAAGAAAGTCAAAGAGGGGGATTGGTAGCTACATGGGTGTTTAGTCTCTAATGAATGGATATAACCAAACATGCATTTTTCAATTTAGGATAAGCTATAAGGGATATGCATAAAGGTTGATATCTAATGTTCAAATGTCATGTAATAAGTGATATGAATAAGTTTGATATAACTAATTTTATTTTTCAATTTAAGATAAGGTATATCCATAATAGGTGATATGAAAAATGGATATAACCAAATATTCATTTTTCAATTTAGGATAAGCTATAAGGGATATGCATAAAGGTTGATATCTAATGTTCAAATGTCATGTAATAAGTGATATGAATAAGTTTGATATAACTAATTTTATTTTTCAATTTAAGATAAGGTATATCCATAATAAGTGATATGAAAAAGTTTGATATAACTAATTTTATTTTTCAATTTAAGATAAGGTATAAGGGATATGTATAAAGATTGATGTTTGATGTAATGTAATGTAATAAATGATATTTGTAAGTTTGATATAACAAAAATGTTTTTTTTTGTTTCCATTAAGAATAATGTATAATAGATATGCATAAAGTTTTATGTCCAATGAAATGTAATAAGTGATATGAGCTAGTTTGATATAACATGTATAAAATTATATAGATGATGTTTTCGTCCTTATACACACCTACAAATGTGGAAAAGTCTCAATCCACTAGGTGTGTCTTTGGAGACACAATGCCTAAGTCCAAACCCACTTGTCACCTCGATTTGGAATTATTTCATCTAGGCTTACTCATAAGGAAGCCAAGAGGGGTAGACACTAGTTACTATGTGAGTTATTAGGTGAAATCTATGAGTTAATTTTAGTTTGTTAAAGATAAGGGGGAAACTACCCTATATGAGAGGCAACAATGCAATGCAAACCTTTAATGAGAAGCAACCCTTTCCCTAAGTCAACTATGACTAGTCCCTAAGGTTGGGAAATGGGGTCAATTAAGTTACAACAATGATCTAAATACAAATCAATGAATAACTTTACAAATTAGATGATATACAAAATAATTATAACAACTATCAATAATTGAAGAATAGCTATATGTTACAACAATATGCAAGATACAATTACTTACAAATGAAAAGAGATAAACAGTAGTTAGATCTATTACAATGGTGAAGCAATTATTGAACTAACTCTTAATGGATTTTGCAGATAATAAAATGAAATAGCTCAAATATGCATTCACCACACTTAGGCAACTTGCAACCAAAACTTTAAGGCCCCAAAGGAACAAGCACAACTTCAAGGAGGCCACTACAACACAAATTTGCAACTCTAAGTGAGACAAAACATGGAAATAAAGCCACCAATGGGCACTAGTGCGCAACTTTAAAAGATGAACCAACTTGAAAACAAAGCCTCCCGGGGCACTAGTGTGCAACTTCAAAGAGGAAATATTCAACCACAACAATGCTCAATTAAAATGCTTGAAGAAAAAATTGCAGAAAGTAAAAGAGCATAAACCACTTATATTAGATTATGAAATTAAGGTTTAGGTTGTTTTGAGTAGATTTTAGAGTTGAAATTAATGAGGTGAAGTTGCAATCCTAGACTAGGTGACGTCCCCAATATTCCTATTGCTTTGGCCAAAAGGATTGTTGGGTGCTCAATAAGCAAGGAAAACAAAGCCTTACCCTAGCTCCATAGGTCAACACAGAAAACTTGGGCACTCAACAAGGGGGACATCTAGTGTCGTGAGATCATCCTTGATTTAGCACCCCAAGTAGCCTCCACAAGCCCCCTTTTTGGTGGAGAAATTTGTATCAATAATGGGTGATCTAATTAAGCTAGGTAAATTAATCCCCCTAGAGCGACATATAAATTGATTTAGCAATTAAAAGTTACTAGTGTTGAAAGCTTGAGTAAATGAAATAACAAGTGCTTAACGAAAAATGTACAAGAAATAAGATATGTTTCCAAGGGCTTAAAGAAGATTTTAAATAAAGGAAATTCTTCTAACTATTGAGATATACACATGAACTAGAAAGGAAAAACTAGAAGCATAAACCATAAACAATTTAACTAGACTTACGATGCTGCATGGGTGGCTAAGCCAATCCTCTTTGCAGGGTGTAGGTGAACAAATAAAGAAAATGAAATAACTTGAAAGGAAACTACTCTACTTGCAACCTCAACAAAGGAACAAGATGGAGGACATGCCTACTAGTTTTGTGCCCAAGTGGGTGAAATGAAAAGCATAAATAAAATAACTTAACTTGGAAAATGAACAAGTAAATTATATCCACACAATCTTGCCTTAAGGACAAGTGGGGAAAACTTGAAATGAAAAAAACAAATGTTGAAAATAAACTAATGACTAGCCTTACGATTTTGCATGGGTGGCTAGGCCAATCCACTATGCAAGGTGTAGGCACAAGTAAATAAAAAAAAATGAAGAAACTTTATCTTAGAAAGAAGTTCAAGCCCAAGAAACTCTCTTTGGGATTGCTTACAATGAAACAAGAAAAATGAAGAGTTGGGTAAATAGTACCCCAACTTGGGAGGTCTTTCTTTTCTATTTTAGTGCCCCAAATGGGTTTTACATCCTCCTTTTTGATTCAGATCTGTAAAAAACCAACAAGAAAAGTTTGTTGGAAAAGCTGCAAAAAAGACAAAAATCTTCAAATATTTTATGTTAATTAAAACATAAAATTTCTTTGTAAAAATCAACAAGTAATATATGTTGAAATGAACTATTCAAATATGTTAGCATGCCCAAAATAACTATTGAAATCTACATAAAATAGAACATAAATATTTAGAGGTTGTAAGTTGGTAGGGGGATAAATTCTCAAATCTGAAATCTATCCAAAAAACCCCTGGGCAACCTACAAATATTGTGAGACAAAGCTACAGAAACAAAGAGGATGTGAGTAAATCTAAATGATAAAACAAAATACTTTGCATTATCCAAATAAATTATCACTAGATCTATAATAAGACTATCACAGATATATCCAAGCAAACTACTTTGCTTGGAGTTCCTACTCTATATCTATAATCAAAGCATATGCAAAAAAAGAAAATAAAAAAAATATCACCTCAATAGTAGAAATATGGAACCAAGAGGACTCTCAAGACCATGGATCCTCCAAATATTTCTTTATTAAATACCCAAAGGTTGTTGCAAATACCTGCAACAAGATTTACACAAGAGCAAGAGAAAATGGGAGAAAGAGGGAAGAGTGGGAGAGGATAGATTTTGGAATAGTAAAAATACATTGTGAATAGATGTGAAATGAGAGAGGGGAGGATTTCTTTTATACTTGGGAGCCAAGAGTGACCCCTCTTGGATGAGCTCTAAGTGTCACTCACCCAAAAGAACTCACCATCTCAAGGAGGGCACACTTTTAGGGTTTTAGTTATCTAGGGTTTGTGAGGGTTGAATGAGGGGGAGGGGAAACACCCTTTTGACATAGTCCAACAACAAATTAGACTAAGGGGGGAGCACTTAGGGAGAAAGGGTTTTTCTTCATTTGATTTTTCATTTGGCATGACTTTCTCAGCAAGGGGGTGCAACTTCCCTAGGCGGTTGAGTTAAATGAAGTGATGGCTAGGTGACAAGGTGAAATTAAGTTAGGAAAGGTGTTTCACTAACATAGGAAAGGGGTTAGGCACCATCTCCCACTCTTTATCTAACCTTTTTGATCATTTTTACAAAAAAATGACATTTTGACTTTGTCAATTAAGCAATTAAATTGTTGACTCAAGACTGACTTGGACTCCTCATGGACAATGACCGAGCAAAACCTACCCAATTGAGATGAAACTTGGTCCAAGGGTGTAGGGGGTATAATTTCATTTATTTTGAGTACTCATACCCCTAGTTTTTACACTTTTACATAAAAAATAATTAAAATTACCATTAATTGAGTAATGTTAAAAAATTAAAAAAAACTAGTTAGACTCAACAAAATTCCGCAAAACTCTAGGAGATGTCTATCATGGTAATTTACAATATTCCTAGACCCTATTCACGCACTGGACTCGATCATTAGAATTCCTTCCACCACTTTGGAGGATTATTGTGGGAGTGAAAAACTCAAGGGTAATTAAAAAGGTTAGTTAGGCCAAATTAGTTACCTGAGGAAAAAAAAACTCGATGAAAGGACTTCCCTAATGATAATTTTCTTGGAAACTGACCTACTATATTATCCATTTAGACCCATTTCATTACTATCCCACGTAGGGGAGCGGAAATCCCAGTTACAAAAAGAAGTGTTGAGGCCCAAATTGCCTTGTAGAACTATAAAGTATGCAACTTGGTTGCACCATCAGGTACATAGCTTCATGGCACATGGAGTTGACCCCCTGGTTGAAATAGGTGGTCAACGTCTGTCTCTACATGGGGATGTTTGTTTGACCTTTCTTTGGGAAGGAGAGCATACAAGAACTTCAGAATCTACAAAACAAAGTACTCACCAATACCCAATATAAATACATGTATAAAACAATAAAATGAATAAATGAAATGCTATAAACAATAATCACATAAATGAAATTATTATATATACAAAAATTACATAAATGAAACTATGATATAATGAATAACATAAGTAACATAATTACAAAATGAAATAATACAAAATTGAAAGAAAGGAGAAGGGTTAGAGATACGTTACAAAGGGTGTCCCCTTGAATACCAAGTTTCCCATCATCTGAAGAATAGTTTGATATGTTTCCAAATCCTAGGAATGTTAATAGGATCACTATCCAAATGGTTGAGATGGAAAGAATTAGGACCTTCTACTTCTTAGATCACATATGTACCCAACCAAAAACTATCAAACTTGCAATGTCTTCCTGGTTTATCTCTGCCTTTATCCCATAAAAAAATTGTATCCCCAGCTATGAAGCCCCTTTGTCTTACTAACTTATCAAAATCTTTCTTAACCTTAATCTGATTTTTGCAATTCTGATCATAAGCCCTTCTTTTGTTTTCATCTAGCTCTATAATCTGATTGACCCTGTTCAGAAATGCATCCTCTTCTGTAGAAAAATTATGAACCAAACCATAAGTTGGAAGTCTAAGGTGTACTTGCAACCTAGCCCCCAAACCATACACTAACTCAAAATGAATTTTCCCTGTTGCTTCTTTCTTATTAATTATGTCAGCCCATAATGCATGTTTAATTTTACTATCCCAAGACCTTTTGTTTTCTTCAACAATTTTCTTAACTATGGTCATTAATTGTGTATTAATTGACTCAGCTTGACAATTTCCTTGGGGATAGTAATACGATGCATGTGACAAGATAATACCATATTTAAAAAAAAATGAAGACATTTTTGTTGAACATAAAGCCTTAGCATTATCTGTCACTATTTTTTAAGGCACCCCAAATCTAGCTATAATCTTATCTTCAAGGAAAACCACAACAACCTTTTCAGTTGTTAACTTTGTGGGAATGGCTTCAACCCATTTGGTGAAGTAATATGTGGCTTTTATAACCCATGAATATCCATTACTTGAATTATCTTTGAATTTTCCAATGAAATCCAAACCCCACTGCTGAAAAGGTTCCTTAACCACTATTGGATGTAAGGGGAGGGTGGCGAACTTTTGATTTCCTATGAAAAGATGACAAGGCTCACATTTTATTACAAACTTATGCACATATGAAAATATTTTGGGCCAATAATATCCTTCTCTAAGGATTTTGTGCTGTAGTTTTAGCTGCAAACTGTCCACCACAAAACCGAGCATGAAATTCATCCACTAGTTTCTTAGATTCATCTTCATCCACACATATAAGGATAATTCCATCAGGATTTATCCATCCTAACCCATCTTTAGTGAGGACATAATTAGAATATTTTAACCTCAAATCCCTTTTCTTGTGACCCACTAGATGACTTGGACATGTGAGATTCTTAAATAGAAGATAATATATGCATACCACTCAACCTGTTCAAGCTTCAATAAATTAGGGGAAAACTCTTGATTATTGTTATGAMAAATAATACCCAAAKCCCTTTCATTTCCTTTAGTTAMAATTTTGGCTAAACCTTGTCCCTTRACCAATTTGGTGGGTTTGATTTCCAAATCATATTCYTGGATTTTAGCARTCCATCTACCCCTTGAGTCTAATCCTTCTGAGATAACACATCTTTAACTRTTGAATTASGCACATAACCAATTACCTTGGAATATCCAATGAAGACTCTAAAATGTTTAAATGACTTCACCAAGGCATACACTTGTTTTTCAAACATGGGATACTTTAATTCTKCATTTTGCAAGGYYKTACTCATATATGCAATGGGTTTATCATGGCCTTGATAATTTTTCTGAAGCAATACACCAACAATAGAATCTTCAGAGGMAAARGAGAAAATMTGAAAGTCCTTAGAAAAATATGGACTTATGAGGACAGGAGCTTCAKATATGSCATTTTTAATATCCTGAAATTATTTCTTACTTTCATCATTCCATTMAAACTTAACATCCTTCTTAAGMAACTTTWTTATAGGTTTCACAATTTCTTCATAATTAGGAATGAASCTATAGAAAAAATYGGTYTGGCCTAAGAAGGATTGGAGAGATTTCTTAGAAATAGGAAAGGGCRCCTTTCCAATTGMCTCAACTCTCTCYGGGTCTAACTTGACCCCATCWTTTGAAATTAKATGGCCCAAGAGTTTACCTTTTGTCACCCCAAAAAATGACTTAGCAGGATTCAAGGAAATTCCAAACTCTCTACACATTTCAAAAACCTATTTAATATGACCAATATGACTCTTCCCATTCTTAGAAAATACTGTCAAATCATCTTGATATATTTCAATAATTTTTCCAATTAACCCCCTAAAGGCATAATCCATAGCTCTTTAAAAAGTAACTCCAACATTAGATAAACCGAAAGGCATTCTCAAATATTCAAAGGTACCCCAATGTAACATCTTGGTTTGAACCCTTATAAACTATAATGTATTATGTAAATATGACTTAGGCTGGTGATCCGACAAAGTTGAAAAGGGGCCAGAGTGCCTAGGAAATGTAACACTTCCTATACATTAATAAAATACACCGTTGGCTGCAAGACCGACAAGGAAAAAAGAGATAGAGGGCTATGATTCCACGAAAGAGGGGGATTGAGGGGATAAGTATTGTTATTATTCTTTTATTTACCCATAATTGATTTTATGTTGAAGAGGGGGTTACATGAGATTCCTCGGAGGGATGCCATGTGTCTCTTGTCTTCATGTAATTATTTAAACATCCCTTGGGTGTTGTTTTGGGGTCGTTCTTCCCTTGGTTCATCCTCTTCTCACTGGTTCACTCGTTCTTATTCCCCTTCACTCACTATTGCTCGTTTGTGTTCTCTTAAGATGGGCATGAAAACAAATGACAGGAAGAGGAGAGCCATCATCGAATGGTTGTAATGATTTACGGATCATTCCAGGAGGGAATGGATGCCTGTGTGCATGAAATTGATGACGATTCGGATGGAACTGTCCACAGCTGAGAGTCCTTGGCATTTACAGTAGGGAGATTTCCTTACCAGTAGCACCAGAGCCCTGGAGAGAAATGGAATAGCCTCAGAGACTGCATGGTAGAGAAAGGTGTTCATTTCTTGGTGTTGTGCAGACTGAGGGGGAAAGAGAGTTGGAAATTAGGATTTTTGTGAGGTTGGGAAACCTGAGAGCTACTTAGCCAACTACTATGTATTTAGACTTGGCCTAGGACCCATCCTTGTGGATTCATAGCCTTGTCTCAGGGGTGACCTGTTGTTGAGAGTAAATGAACAACAACGTCTATGGTTGGGAGGAATGTCCTTGGTCTGCAACCATTTGGTGAACGTTTACTTGAAAAGATAAGTGATTTATGTGTCTTCTGTTTAATGTATTCTTTTGTGTATTTTAATTATCATTTAACTAAATATTATATTATGCATGCTTATTGGATATTGATGTGCATGTCATTAAATATTTTATCTTATGCATCCTTATTAATGAAAGAAGGTACCGGTAAGAGTAAGAAGTCCAAGGGTGGGCTTGAAGGTAGAATACCCCGACCTGTGGGTGGCTAGGTATGTTACAGATTGGTATCAGAAATTTTGGTTGAAACATCGGGTCGGTATGGGCTGGGTCTGTTGGTCAGAATATCGTGGTTGAGATCAAATTTTGACCATGAAGTTGAAAATCTCAAGAGGAATGGCGTTGCAGAATATACGTAGGAGTTATATCATCAGAGATAAGTTCTAGGGGGTTCGAAGGATCCTGATCTTCCCCCTTCGAATTTGGGAGCGATCACCACTATAGGATCAAGAGAGATCTGGGATCGTTGGATTGGGGGACCGTGAACATGGGCCATCCAATGTAAAAGAAATATGGGTTAAGGTCAAAACCATCGGATCCCATGGGAGAGATAGATTTATGGACATGAGGCATTGTAGGCAACCAAGTTGCACGGAAGATAATTTCCCAAGGCAATCCTATAATCCAAACCATGGTTTCACCAAGGGATTAGGTGTCAGCATCAGGAGAATTGCAGGGCGAAAAGCGGGTTACTCCAAACCGCCTATGCGTGCCCCCGCAAATTGAAAGACATGCAATGATGTGACATGTTGGTACTCGAGCAACGAACCTCTGAAGAGAATAATTATCCAGGGACCATCGATCTATAGGAGGACACGCGTCAATTGATCATTTTCACTGGGTGAAAGCACTCTGGGAAAAGGTGAGCAAGGAGAAGTTGAGAATTCATATGTTCGGACCCTGGAGATCCGAAGTGAATTGCAGTCGTCCGATCTAGGAGGACACGTGGCAAAAATCCGCTCACTTCGGGGAAAATTGAAGGTTGAGAGTTTAGTCCTTTGAAGTACGAAGACCTGAAGAAGTCATAGTTTTCGATCTATGGGATACACACGTCAGTAGATCGCGAGCTTTGGATACAAACATTTCAAAAAAACATTGAGGTTTGAGTTTTCCGAAGTCAAAAGGCCCGAAGAAATTGCAGTCATTGATCCTTGCAGCGGTAACTTCTGAATTCCCGAAGTCTGGGGTTAATATGGGTCGTCCGATAAGGGAGACACATGGCGACAGTTTGGTCGGTTCGGGAAATCATAGTTCAGGAGAATTGGAAGTGTGGTAGTGTGGAAACTCTTGAACTCCCGAAGCCCAAAGAGCAGAAGTGGTGGGGCACGATGACGTCATCAGGAGGTGATGTGGATCCTAGAATTTTTGAAGTGACGTGTCTTGTGGACGTCACTGGGGATGATGTGGAAACATGGGATGTGCGCCATGTGTCAGTAAGCTTTTAGAATGCATATGATTGAAATGTTAGATAGGACGTGACACATGTCACTCGCATGATTGAACCACATGTCCGCTTACAGTATTTCGCTACGTGGCAGCGAATCGTAGACTCCAAAGAAATTCTTCCAAGATTTTTCAGTTGAGAGTTGAAAATCCTAAAGCCCAAAGAGCTAGAGACCCAAAGTAAATGTCAACTGTTAGATCATCCGAAGTAGAATTGAACCGTTAGATCAGAAGAATAGGTGGCATGAAGCTGTGGATTCTGGGTAAGGACCCGAAGTAAACGTCGACTTTCGGATCGTCCGAAGTAGACCTAAACCGCCATATCATGAGAACAGGTGGCGTGAAGTTGTGGATTTTGGGTAAGGACCCAAAGTAAACGTCAATCGTCGGATCGTCCGAAATAATTCCCCACCGTTCGATTCAAAAGAATGCATGGAAGAATCCCATGTATCTCGAGGGAAGTAAAGTTTGATATTTGAGATTTTCAAAGTCTGGAATTCTGAAACGACCACAATTGTCGATCTAGGAGAGGTAAATATAAACTATTGCTTCCCAAGAGTTAGATCTCGATCATTCGTTTAGAATCACTATTAAGATCACGAGTTCAACGGTCACCTCGCATTGCGGGGATGGGAGGTTCTCAGGCCATAATCGAGACCACGGTTTTGGCAAAAGGACACATAGTGGCTCGAGGTGAATTGCAGGGTGAAAAGTAGTTTTCTCCAAACCACCTTTGAGCATGGTCGCAATCACAGATCTACGTGAGGTCACCACCTAAGGTCACATCTAAGGAGGTGCCAAGAGAAAAAGGAGCTAGCGCCAACTGTGATATTTTTTGCAAGGGTAAAGGAGAAGGTCGCGGGGGCCATCGAACCTGCACTAGAAAGACAGAAGGGCCTGTGTTTAGATACAAAATGAAACCATCAAGGTTTCAGAGAGCCAATTCGACTCGGGATTGAAGACCCTTGACCGGGAGGTCGCACAACCTTAGGAGAAGGGGGTCTGCATTGAGAAAAAAATGGAAAATAAGAGGCAACTCTCAAATCAATAAGCCCATGGTTTTGCGCATCTGGTCATATGTAAATGGTTTGAAGGAAGCGCCTCATAAAGATTTGATTCGATAGAGAGTTAACAATAGAATAATACAAGGAATTGATAAAGGGTCAAAATATGATTTGTTTGTGAACTGAGAACACAACAAAAGCATGAGTACAATATAATGATTTGATCCATGTCTGTGATCAACTCATGAATACAAAAGAACCGACACACAATCGTGATTAAAAAAGAGTTCATTCATATAAAAAGGAAAAAGGATATTAATGAAATAATAATATTATCATTTAAATGAAAAGGTACCTGTAAATTTAATTGACAATTTTTGTATGATATGAATAGCTCTAACAAGATGGTTTCTTGCAGGTTTATCAGGATTAGAGGTATAACCAGATCAATTCAAGAATAGGATTAGATGTTAGGGTCATGGAGGCATGAATTTTCTTACAAAAGTTGGATGGGGTACTACAAAAGAAAGAATCCTCACATGGGACATGAAGCTAGTAGGTGAATAATGTCATTAATGGGAATACAAAGGAAAAGTAAGGTTCCATAGCCTTGAAGGTAGAGAAGTGTAGACAATTGCAAGCTTGATGCGGAAGGAAACAAAGAGCTTAAGAGGTGGTGTGTGAATAATCTCTATGTTTCAAGCATAGGAGTTCCAGGGAAGGATTTGTTCGATATGACTTACCTACTGTCTAAAAGATTAAATCAGAGTTCACAGTGGAAGCAAGATGCCAATGCAGAGGAATTGGAATGCTCTCTCATTTCAAAAGTGGCACTGAATGAAAATAGGTTTCCATTGGGGAATGGTACTAAGTGGGAAAGAATGGTCAGGTGGAATGTGGCTAGGAAAGTGTTCAGACCCACGGAACCATAGTGCAGATGAGAAGAATGGGAGAACATAAGGCATCAAGGATCTAAAGGAATTCAAGGAAAACCAACTACAACATAAATAGATAAATAAATAAGTGAATCAAAACATAAATTCACTAGAGTGCATGAGGCATACAATGAAGTTAAATTGCATATGCATTAGTAGGCATGCTGACAGTAAATTCTTGGTGCATATAGATGTATAATTTTTCATATGTACATGCTTGGATATGCATATAACATGCTGACGAACTTAGAATAATCTGTTATTATGAAATAATGTTTGAGTATGACTAAGTACGGATTACATATTCAGGAAAAATGATACAACGGGGTTAAATATGTGGATGTTGTTGTTGCTTATAATTTCCATTAAGGTGAAGACCCATGAGGATGGCAGGAATGATGATCAAAATGATGAAGGGGGAAGTCTGCGAGCTTCTAAAAATATCAGTTGGTCAGACAACAACAAGTAGGTTGGTAACAACCAGGCAAGTATGCATTTAGTTTTCGCTGATGCATAGATGTTGAAGGGGATCGAGGTAAGGATTCCCTCAGTTATTTTTTAGTATTTAAATTTATATGTAATGGATGAAGGCCCAGAGTGTGTAAGTGTTGTTGATGCTAGAATGCACTTAGATAAAATGTCAGTTGTATATTATGTTATGATTGGTTATGAGATCATAACCAAGTAATTCATGAGACATACTCCTTATATAACAATGAATATCCATAGAGCTAGTCATGTGTGATACCATAATATGGTTGGATATGGAAGGGCTACAGTGCTATGTGAGTGCTCAATAGTATCTACTATATATTTGATGGAAGGAATGGTGATCAAAATGATGAAGGGGGAAGTCTGTGAGATTCTACAAATATTAGTTGGTCAGACAACAACAAGTAGGTTGGTAACAACTAGGCAGGTATGCATTTAGTTTTCTTTGATGCATACATGTTGAAGGGGATCGAGGTAAGGATTTCTTCAGTTAATTTTCAGTATTTAAATTGATATGTAATGGCCAAAGGCCCATAGTGTGTAAATGTTGTTGATGATAGAATTCACTTAGATTAAATGTCAGTTGCATATTATGTTATGATTGTTTATGGGATCATAAGTAGGGAATTAAGGAGACATACTCCTTATATAACTATGAATATCCATAGAGCTAGTCATGTGTGAGACCATAATATGGTTGGATATGGAAGGGCTATAGCACTATGTGAGTGCTTGATATTATCTACTGTATATCTAATTTTTAAATTGCAACCTCTTTGCCAACACTAAAGAGCACTTAAGGATTATATTATTGGTGTTGTGTTGGGGTGGAAAAGGAAGGTAACCGAATAGTTAGGCAAGCAGTAGGAAGTGTGTGGATGATGTGTTGAATCGTTGGCCAGACCTTCCAACTCATCAAGGTGGAATACATGACATATCTATGTGGTATTATGTAGTCAATGCATGGATGCATTGTGTATATGTGACCATGGGTATTGGCACATTGATTGTTATCTTATTAACTATTGCATTCTGAAAAGCCTGCGTGACTGATAATACATGTGTATGTAATGATGATTTCATTCCAATTGATAGTTGGATTAATAGAAATAATTGAATTATAGTTGTAAACAATTCTGAGAGCACTTTGTGATTTTTTTTTGAATCATTTCCATGAAAATATATATCTTGTACATGAGATATTGACAATTTTTTTGGCTAAGGAATGTTGAAATTGCAAGAGGAAAGGGGCCTTGGATATGGCAGTGTTTTAATCCCATAAAGAAGACCAATGCCTATTGTTGCAAGAGACAAATTGTTATGAGTAGAAGCTCATGTCTATAAGTTTTATTTTTCCTATATAAAACTGTTTTTGGAATTATGATTTGATAATTACTGACAAATTGTTTTGACTGAATGTAAATTGAAGAAACTGCAGGTAGAATGGTCTTGGATATGGAATTGATGTAAGACCATAAGGAAGACTGATATATAGATCTGCAGAGCCAACCATTATGAGTAGAAAGATCATGTTTGGAAAATTTTATTTTCTTGTATAAAACAGGTTTGGCATTTATGTTTGAAATGGTTATAATGACATCTCATGATGACTGTGTGTGTATAATACAGATGAGATGTTGGATACGCAAGCTGGAAAGCATGGAAAAGGCTATTTTTGTGACATGAGAACCCTATGTCCCTATAAAAATTCTTGTGCAAGAGAACCTTGGTCAGGCAAGATGGATCGCCTGAGGGACTGCATAGCAGAAAAGGGGATGCCTAAGCCTGGGCCTGGAAAGTGAGTGACCACAAGGAAGATGAGACTTTGATAAGTCTTGATTGGGTTCATGCACACAATGGGTACATCAAGGAAAACAATGATCCAAGTTAACGAGACATCCTTATGAATAGATAAGTCTTGCATTGGATTATGAAAATTTACTCTTATAATATGAGAAAGAATGAGAATTTTATGCGCAAAATTTTGAACTGGCATGCTAACTAATTTGAAATATTGTAGGAAAACAATGAATGTTGAAGATATAGAAAATTACCAGACTATGAGAGAAAAGAAGGTGATGTTGGAGAAACTAAATGACAAAGGCATGGAAGGAATAAAGTCCAATGGGTTTGCTACAATTGGAGTTCTGGAACCCACAACTATGAAACTTCCTGGCCGAGTGCACTGAAGTCGGGGACAAGTGGAACATCCTGAGGGACTGCATGGAAGAGAAAGGGGCTCATTTCTTTGGGTTGTGTAGGGTTGAGAGGGAAGGAGAGATTTTTGGTTGGAACTGCTGCCATAAATATAAATTATGAATATCATCATACATGTTTTGGGTCAGAATGCCTATGCATACATGGTTAGACCAGAGTGCCTATGTATATAACATTGGTCTGGATTGCATGTGTGAATTAAGGCCAGAGGGCCTGGAATTGTAATGTTAAAAACATTTAAATGGCATTTTTTACCGAGGATAGTGCCAAAATAAGGGGAGGGGGATGTAACATCCTGGTTCTAACACTTATAAACTATAATGTATTATGTAAATATGACTTAGGCTGGTGAGCCAGTAAAGTTGAAAAGGGGTCAAAGTTCCTAGGAAATGTAACACTTCCTATACATTAATAAAATACATCGTTGGTTGCAAGACCGATAAGGGAAAAAGACATAGGGGGCTATGATTCCACGAGAAAGGGGGCTTGAGGGGCTAAGTCTTTTTATTATTATTTTATTTACCCATAATTGATTTTATGGAGAAGAGGGGGTTACATGAGCTTCTTGGGAGGGAGGCCATGTGGCTCTTGTCTTCATGTAATTATTTAAACATCCCTTGGCGGATTTTTTGGGGTCGTTCTTCCCTTGGTTCATCCTCTTCTCACTGGTTCAATCGTTATTCTTCCCCTTCACTCACTACTTATAGCTCGTGTGCTCTTGGGCTGAGCATGGAAATGAATGGCAGGAAGAGGAGAGCCATCGTTGAATGGATGTAATGATTTATTGATCATTCAAGGATGGAATGGATGCATGTGTGCATGAACTTGATGGCAGTTTGGATGGAACTGTCCACAGTTGAGAGTCCTTGTAATTTCCAGTAGGGATATTTCCTGACCAGTAGAACTGGAGACCTGGAGAGAAATGGAACAGCCTCAGAGACTGCATGGTAGAGAAAGGTGTTCATTTCTTGGGGTTGTGTAGGCTGAGGGGGAAAGATAGCTGGAAAATAGGATTGTTGTGAGGTTGGGAAACCTGAGATCTACTTTGCCAAATATTATGTATTTAGACTTGGCGTAGGACCCGTCCTTGTGGATTCATAGCCCTCGCTCGGAGGTGACCTAATATTGAGAATAAATGAACAACGTCTATGGTTGGGAGGAACGTCCTTGGTCTGCAGCTAGTTGGTGAACATTTACTTGCAAAGATAAGTTCTCTCTGTGTTTTTTGTTTAATGTATTACGTTGTGTATTTAATTATCTCTGAGATATGTATTCTAATGTGCATGTCTGCTGGTTATTTCTTGTGCATGGCATGTTGTTTATCTCTTTTATGTTGTGGCATGGATATTGTCTTATGCATGTGGTGTCCATGCTTCTAACATTGTTGTGAAACCCTTTATTTCCAAATTGGAGATCAGAGAACCAAGTCTTGGGACTGTAACGTGCCTAGCCTGCAGGTGGTTGGTTGTGTTGCAGCCTGTTTAAGGTAACGTAGCCCGGCTTCTAGGTGGTCAAGTATGTTATACCCATGGAGTAGTGAAAGTAGTCTTATTCCTATCTTCCTCCTTAACTCTGATCTGATTATATCCTGAAAATCCATCAAGCATTGAAATCATTCCTGATCATGTTACCCTTTGTAAAAATGTTTCCATCTTGGGAAGAGAATAATTTTCCTTTGTGCATGAAATATTTAAGTTTCTGAAATCTATACATAGCCTTATTTTACCATTATTCTTCCTAGAAGCAACCAGGTTTGAACACCATGAAGAATGTCTAGTTTGGGCTATAATTCATGCTGCTAACTTTTTATGTAACTCCTGTTAAACCAAAGGAGCTAACTTGGGGTTAATCTTCCTCAATTTTTGTCTAAAGGGCTTCGTATCTTCCTTCAAAGGAATCACATGATGAATCACATCTTCCCTATAGACCTTTAGTTCATCATAAGTGAAATCCAAAACATCCCTATATTCTTTTAATAACTTGATAATTTCATTTATTTCTTCTATAGGGGTGCTTTTATCTACTTTCACCATCCTAGGCTCTTTATCATTTCCTATGTTGATCTCCAAGTGGTCACATGCTTTTGCATCTGATTCTTCCTTATGCTTGTGGTCATCTTATCTATCAAACAAAATTTCTTGTGCAATAAGGCACCTAGGAGCTGGATTAACCTTATTGTCATTCTCTGTGTAATTACAACCCTCATCTTTCTCACTGATATGAAATTAAAAAAATTCTTGTATTTGAGTAAAGAATCTAATAGCTTGTTTATCATCATAATTTTTTTTCCAATGATCCATATTATCTGGAACTAAGGGTCTAAAAATAACTTCCACTGGAATATTCTCTTTAATAAAATCATGGGAAATATGAAGAGTGGAAGTAGCTACAACTAGCTCATCTTCCTTAGAATTGTTTTCCCTAGGAATTGCAATAAGATTCAAAGAATCAAGATCTTCAATGGAGTCCCATATTGCATTCCCATATTTTTTGAATCTTTTTGACTTGCAAGCAAACTTATTCTTAAGTTGTTGAATGACTAAATCTGAGCCTCCATTGATATTAAAACATTTGACACCCATGTATTTTCAAACCTCTAAACCAAGCAACAAAGCCTCATATTCAACCACATTATTAGTTGCATCAAACTCCAATATATAAGCAAACTTAAATTCTTGACCATTTGGAGATTGAATGACTATTCCAACACCTTTTCCAGCTCTAGAAAAAGCACCATCAAAATGTATATGTTGGGGTCCTATAATCATAGGTAACCTGACTCTTCAGTTGCTTATTTGGCGTTTCCCCCGTGATGACGACGTCTGGCTCAATTGATTCCATTTTCCCCTTCTATCCATTTTCACCCGACCCTTCGTCACCCTGTTGAATCCTTCATCCACCTCTGCACCACTCACTCCCTTATCCATTTGTCCCATTGGCTACATCTCACCCGCCACTCATCCATGAATAAACAAACTTAGGCTAAAAAGAACAATAGATTAACAATGTTAGTAATAAATTAGTATAGTTAGTTTAATTAAAATATGTTAGACTAGTTAATAATTAATTAATTAATTAATAATTAAGTTAGTTGTTAAATTAGTAATTAGTTTATTATTTATTAATTAAACATCAAATAAAAATATTAAATATCAAATAATTAAAAAACATAAATAAAACATATAAAAACATATATAACAATAAAACAATAATATAAAACAAATTCATATTAAATAAACAAATACAAAAGGTAATAAAAATAAAATTAAAATTAAAAAATAAAACAAATAAAATAAAAACATGAATAAAAATAAGCATAAAACTTAAATAACAAAAACTAAAAATTAAACGACACATAATAAAAAATTAAATATAAGAATTAAAAA
>JZKD02S0945566.1:456933-467155 GCA_000966675.3 Picea glauca | reverse complement strand
CCTCAGGAGGGTTCTGATATACTGCTTATCTCTCCAAAACTGCCCTCCCCCAATTTCTCAAAACCACCCGCTTTTTACCAGTTTGACACTTCGACTTCCGAAGTGGATTTCGGGCAAACAGAAACAAATTTTCAAAAACCGAGAGAGGTTTTTCAAAACGGGATGAAGAACAAAAAACTCTTCCATATTTTTCACAGGTGCCACCATATGGTAGAATCGAATCTATCGTTCAGCCTCATTTTTCGGATTTTTGGTTCTTTATGTTTCAGTCCTAATTTGCGGGAGATGTTTCGGCGAGCTTGAGATGCAATTAGAGAAATCGAAGGAGTTTTTTGTCCATCACATGCTCATATACAATAACCTCCTACAGTGTTTTCACAGGTGTCACTGATTAGGATAAACAAATGTTTGAGCGTACCCCTATTTTCAGCAGATTTGGCCAAATTTGGATTTGTTGCTATTTTTGGTCGAGTTGGTTGAATTAGACCCCCTGAGCCTGGGGAGAGTAGGTTTTATATATTTTAATAAGAAAATGTGGAAGGTTTGATTATTGATTTTTTTATTCAAGCCCCTCAGGGGATATTGTGTAATTTTCTAGAGGATCCACCAGAAATAAAGAGGCTCGACCTGCAGGATTCTTGTACAGAACGCATTGGTGATGCTTTCCTTTCTCAGTAATCATTTTCTTACTTCTGTAAAAACCATTTCATGTATCTCCTGGTCTAGTCATTAAAGGAAATATCAAGAACATAATTTATGCACACATACTCTTTCTCTGGTCCTTATTGACCTACATTTTTTCAATTGAAATTGGGATAAAGAATTCTTAACTGCTCCTATGCCCTATATATCATCCTCCTTTATTTTGTTTCATTTCATTTAATCAAATTAGATCTAACAGTTTTGCTAACCTACCCTGTGGGAATAACTCATCCTAAAACCTATGATAGATCCATGTTCTTGAGGACATACCCCATGGCCCAATGGAAATGAAAGTTTTCAATCTCCCATATACTTCAAATCCAAAAACAAACCCCATACTTCATAAATAGCCTAAAATCCCTTCCAAATAAAGCTATATCATATAGAGAGATCCCTCTTTGAGTCTTGGAGGGATAGATCTAAGACTCGAAGTGGTTTTGATGTTTCCTCTGTGATTACCTCCACATCCTTGGGCAAATTATAGAGTGCTAACAGAATGGCGACCATACTGGGGACTTTCTCCAGTAGTGCACTTCAAGTTCTAGATATGATCACTAATGTTGGACAGTGACCAGACACAAGAAGGCCAAAATCTTTCACCTGGTGACTCCAATCAGCTCCAGATAGTGCCATCTCAAAGACTCCATTGAAGGAAGAACCTGAAGCATGACCAAGCATCCTAGAAAGACCAGGTACTCAAGCTCAAATTGTATTCATGATATTATTGGTTTCATCTGCAATTACTTTCTCTCTTATCATGATCCTGGTCCAGAGTATATTGTTGAAATTTAGGATGATCATTTTCAACCTGATGAACCTCAAAGGATTGAGCCCATTCCCATAGATCTGGTACAAACTCTTACACCTATAGAAATCCTTGACAGACATAAGCCTCCTTCTTTATTCCCCACAGCTGTCAAGATCTCTAACACATATGTAAAAATCCCAGAGTTATAGGTTGAAATTACAGATAGTTATAATCCCCTTGCTTTACCTCCTATACCTATGAAAGTCCCAGATAGATACAAACCTCTAGTTTTACCTTCCATTCTCCATGACTTCCCTGCCAATTATAGCAAAAACCTTCCCAGTTTTGATGGGGAAAATGTGAATATCACTGCAGAAAAACACATTCAAAATCTTGAGGATTTTCTTGATCTGTTTGAGGTGGAAGAAGATGATGTATGTATCGGGATGTTTTCCCTATCATTGCTAGGTAAAGTTAAAGATTGGTTTAAGAACCTTCCAGCTGCAAGCATCATCAATTTTTGTCAATTTGTGCAAGTTTTCCTAGATCGATGGGTGATCATGAGAAATATCTTTCTCATCTTAGAAGAGTATGACCATTTGAAAAGACAGCCAGGGGAGACAGTACATTAGTTTTCAAAAAGGTTCAATAAGGTGTACCATGCAATGTCGGTTGATATAAGGCCACCCCCATGATTAGCTCACTTTCATTACCCTGATGCTTTCGATCCTGAGATGGCATTCCAATTAAGAGAAAAGAACACTACAAGCCTTGAAGAAATGGAAAATATTGTAGTTGATGTGGAAGCTAAATTGCTGAACAAAAGGTCCAAGATAAGGGCAGAAGAGAAAGATAGAATTGAAAAGGAACATCTGATATCTTCAGAAATGAAATTATATATTCTGGAAAACACTGTAAGAGAGATGATGCAAAGGATTATTAGGAAAGAGGAACTTGTTGTTCAAAGACCTCAGGTCCCATTAGTTCCAGAAAGGACCAAGATCAATGTCCCCAAAAATTTTCCATCTCATCCTTGGTATCATGGATTGGATAATGATTATTTCATGTATTGATTTCACAACGCAGTCAAAGACAAAGTTCCATCTCAACTTGTAGAGGAACAACCAGTTGATATGATGTGCATGTTGGATGACATTTCTTACCTGGATGATCTACCCAAGTGTGATCAGTATGATGATGATTATGAGGCTAAAAAAGATGTTGATTGCTCGAAACAATCAACATCATTTCATTGGTAGGAAGAAGATTAGTTATAGCTCGGATATGATAATTAGCCTTTGCCCAACAATCATGACAACGATGAGGAAAATGCAGAAAATTTCAAAGTAAGGGAAAAATATTTTCCCTTATGTTTCTCATCTTTTCAAATTTTAAAAAGAAACTCTAGGCAAGTTGAAAATAGTGAAGACAAAAAATTTCCTGATGAGTTAGTAAAGGACGTCATTGATGACATGGGACCTGTTTTAGACCCAAAATCGTAGTAACTAATTTCCCTTGATTTTCAAAGTCCAGATGGAATTCCAGACCTCAAAACAAGATTTGAATCAGTGGAATGTAATTCTATACCATTAGATTATAATTCCTTTCAAATATTGAAGGAGACTCTTGAACAAGTGTTGAAGGATAAATACATAGAAATCCATAACCTGTCATGTGAATCAATGAAGAAATCTTATCAATCCTTTCACGATCCCATAACAACAATTTTAAATGATATGTGTAGTCAGGAGCCTCTTTTGACATTCATCTATGGATTGAAAAACATCTATGATTTTGATATGATCAGACAATCAGCTTTGTTCCCTGGTTCAGTAGGAGGATCACCACAAATCCCATCAAAGCATTTGCAGTCATGTAAAGAAGCTGTTACCACTCAATTTTTCCAATATATTTTGAGAGCATTTTCAACATGTTTATGTTGAAATTATCAAAATCCCTTTGAGTGTTTGACAATGTCCAAACTTCAAATTCCCCAATCTATCTTGACAAGTTCCTTTTAATCACTTTTGCCCATAAATCCTTTGACTTTTCCCTCTTGAACTGCAATAAAATAAATAAATTGGTAAACCCTAGTCTATGCTTGGTGGATTTTCAAATATAAAAAATATTTATTTGTTTTTTATATTTTTTAAATCTCATGTTATCAAAAATGAGTGGTGTGTGTTTTAAAATGCCTAAGTCGCACTACAAATAAAATCTATTTCATATACTTAAGTCTGGAATATCTAGAGTCAAACTATAGGCCCAAGTTATCAATATACCAAACTCCTTTATGCCTAAGTCTACAGGCCTCTCGGGTTTTATGGATTTTAACAAAATTTTAGGGGACCCACATGCCCAATTCTCAAGACAACACAAAAAGCCAAGTGCAAGTGCCAAGCCCGATTCCTTCCCACTTGTCTCATCAAATATGTTATGTGAGCATTTTTGTATATAAAGACAACAATCTCTAATTTCCTGAGACATATGGGATATGTTCCCTGAGTCATTTTTTAAAATGGAATGCAAGTTGTCAAGTGCCAAGTGATTATGCAGGTGTCGAAGAGCAAAATGTAGCTATGATGTATGCAATGATGTTCCCAATATTCTTTCCTATTCCACCATTTCCATGCATGGATGTGCAGAGGGGGTGCGCTGTGGAACTTGTAGAAGAGCTACATGGGCGCTTCCAAATCTCCTAGGAGCTGTGTTTTCTCCTGGGCACTGTACATTTCCTGGGCGCTACCTACTCCCCTGGGAGTTGTGCATTTCACAGTGCGCTACCAAATTTCTGGCAAGTGCTACCTAATATTTGACAGAGGTCAAATTCTACGCAGAGATACACTAGAATGGCGCTACCTATTGGCACCTGGAATCAAAGAGTTCGAATTCATTACTCTTTAGGTGGCTGATGATGTGGAGAATGGATGAGATAGTAGTTGGTAGGATGATAACAACTTACCACCTCTACAGGACACTTGGCATGCAAGAGGAGGCACATCAATGAAGATCAAGGGAGGAAATGTCATTTAAATATTGTTGGATTTGTTACCAACGCGTTTCCTTTTTTAGAGCAGTTTGTTAAATAATTGTTAGCACAGGTGTTATATGGATAGATGTTGTTGAAGAATCTAATGTGAGGAAGGCTCAGCACACACCTCCAGCTGTTGCCTTTCCTTTTTAGTATAAATCCATGTTCCAAATGTAGGGAGAGGTGGGGGATGGTTGAGCAAGGCTCCCAGACTGTAATATTTTTTTTGATGAAGTGACTGTGATCTAACACTGTACTAGACTTAAGACTTTTTTACTAGTAGAAATCAACTTCTATTTCATCCTATATGCTTATAATGCTAAATTTTCATGTCTTGAATGCTTCACATGGATAATTGTGATAATGTTATGGTGGATGTTTGATCATTATATTGTCATGGAGTTTATTTAGCTTCTTAGTTTCTAATTTCAAGAAGATCTTGTTTGAAGAAACTTTCTCCCTTGGGCTCTTGTAGACCTAATGTTTGCAGTAGCCTTTAAATTCCTCTCACTCAACTCTTCCCTCTATCCACATTTATCCCCAAACTACTGGTTGAAGTTATTCAAGACCTTATTTCCTGGTACATATTAGCCCTGTTTCTGAGTTAGGATATTATCATTTCGAGACTTTTCCATTTGACCCTTTAAAATACTCATACACTCACATCTAATCTTTTGATGTTACCAAGCTCACCTGATTACAGTCTAGTGTGACTTTTGGAGTGATAACATAAATGACACCATTGTCGAGGACAGATTTGAGCATATTGAAGAGTTCCCTAGGAAGAACGACATAGATCCAGCTCTTGATGGTAGACAAGAGAGGGATACAGAAAATTGATTGTAATCATCTACCTAGCGACTCCACAATCAAAGACTCCACTAGGGAGGATCCTGTTGATAGAAAGATGACCAGGTATCAGTTTATGAGCCTTCTTCATGAGCTATTGTTGCTTTTTATCAACTCATTTTTACTTTTCCCTTCACGAATTAAAATGATCATCTTGTGTTTTGTATATTCAGCTGATCATCAATCTTCTTTTATATATCCATCCTTGGAAGAAGAAGACCTGCCTTCTATCTTTGTTGTAGATGTTGATTTGATACCTTCACCTCAGCCTATTCACAAGGATGAACTATGTATTGAAATCCCTCATGAAATTGATAGTCCTTCTCAAGTTTCATCACCTTCTGTTGTTAATGTTGAACCTTTCCATCAACTTGTTAAACCTCTTATCTAGCCCACTAGTTTTCAAACTCGAATTAGAGATGAGATGTTCAAACCTTTAAGGCTACCATATCATCTTCATCCTTATCCTCTTGATTTCTTTGAGTACTTTCCTCGGTTTTCTGGAGAGGATCATGTTACAGCTGAGAGGCATGTGGAGGCATTCAAAAACTTTATTGATCAGTTTGAGATAGTTCATGAGGATGTTACCATGAGGTTGTTCTCCAAATCATTGTTAGGAGATGTTGTTGTATGGTTTAAGGGTTTTGGAGATGACTCCATTGGTTCCTGGATTGAATTATGTGATACTGTTTTAAAGTGTTAGGGTGAGAACAAGTCATTTGATCAGTACCTACATGAGTTCACTACTTTGAGAAGGGGAAAAAATGAAGTTCTGTTTGTTTTTAATCGAAGGTTTTACAACTTGTATTACAGCCTTCCCCTGGAAATTAAACCTTTTGAGACTACTTCCATGGTGTATTACATAATGTCTCAATATTCTGACCTTGTTTTGTATCTTAGGGAAAAAAAATCTACATCTTTATCACAATTATTCATGGATGTTGAGGAAGTGGAGGATAACCTTCGAGCTCATGTCAGTTTTGAACATGAGGAAGATTTTATTTGTTGTCCCAATGAAGAAAATATAGTGGATGATTTGGTCCTCGAAGCGGGTATCTTTGACAACCTTGCCTCTGAGGAAGTCATTGTCTCAAGCATTGACTAAGAGCAGCTTGTTGTTGACAAACATTTTGGTAATGAATACTTTGTTGTTAGAAAGAATCACGAAACAAGACATTCTGAATGTCAAGAGTCAAAGGTTTGTTATGGACAACCTGTTTTTGATGGACATATCAGTGATTGTGATAAAAAAAAAAAATCCATGATCTGTTTGGAGCCTCTTAGCACTATTTCTATAGATGATGATTATGATCATGATCCTTATAAATGCTATGGAGGTGTTGAAAGGGATTTTTATATAAATCTAATCTTTTATCCATCACCAACCAATGAACAACCCTGTCTTAATAAAAAACAAGTGTATGAGCAGTAGACTATCCCCATGGTATATGCAAAGATGATCAACAATCAACCAACAGGTGGTTCTGAAGTGACGAAGCAGTTATTTGACCCACAGATTCATGTGTCTATCATTCAAGCAAGTGTTCATGTAGAAGACATCAAACAAGCTGTCAACAACTTTGAAACAATGAAGGTAACCTTTCATAAATTAATCAGGCATTGATTTTAGTTTCATGACCCTGTCAATGAGTACATAGAGTTACACTTTTCAAATGCTTTGGAGCATGCAGAATTGATATTTTTATTAGCATGTCTGGGTGAGTATGGTTTCTTGAATGAATTTTTATCACTATTGTTACATTTCAAACATCATTTGTTGATCAGTGGCAGAGACGAGGTTTCTTCAATTTTAAAATTGCTTGAATGGTTGTTATGGAAGGCAGCATTCACCTAACCAATTGCAGATCTGGTTAGAGTAGAGTAGGGTAGGAAATAAGCTCACTGCCTGAGAATTTCTCTTCTTCTAGTTGGCAACAAAAATATCAGTCAACTTGTGTGAATAAAGGCCAGTTGTGAAAGTACACAGAAATCAGTTGCACAAGGAAAATGACTCCATATCCAAATGGTAAAGGTGACTGGAACTACTAGGTTCTTGGAAACCCCGCAGGGAGGTATCCATCCCAGTTGGAGCCAATGTTAGCACTCAATTTTTCCAATATATTTTGAGAGCCTCTTCAGCATGTTTATGTTGAAATTATCAAAATCCCTTTGAGTGTTTGCCAATGTCCAAACCTCAAATTCCCCAATCTATCTTGACAAGTTCCTTTTGATCACTTTTGCCCATAAATCCTTTGACTTTTCCCTATTGACCTACAAAAAAAACAAAAACAAATGGTAAACCCTAGTCTATGCTTAGTGGATTTTCAAATATAAAAAATATTTATTTGTTTTTTATATTTTTTAAATCTCATATTATCAAAAATGAGTGGTGTGTGTTTTAAAATGCCTAAGTCGCACTACAAATAAAATCTATTGCATATACTTAAGTCTAGAATCTCTAGAGTCAATTTATAGGCCCAAGTTATCAATATACCAAACTCGTTTATGCCTAAGTCTACAGGCCTCTCGGGTTTTATAGATTTTAACAAAATTTTAGGGGACCCACATGCCCAATTCTCAAGTCAACTCACAAAGCCAAGTGCAAGTGCCAAGACCTATTCCTTTCCACTTATCTCATCAAATATGCTATGCGATCATTTGTGTATATAAAGACAACAATCTCTAATTTTCTGAGACAGATGGGATATGTTCCCTGAGTCATTTTTTAAAATGGAATGTAAGTTGCCAGGTGCCAAGTGATTATGCAGGTGTCGAAGAGATAAATGTAGCTATGATGTATGCAATGATGTTCCCAATATTATTGCTTATTCCATTGTTTCCAGGCATGGATGTGCAGAGGGGATGCATTGCGGAACTTGCAGAAGAGCTACATGGGCGCTGCCAAATCTCCTGGGCACTACATTTTTCCTGGGCACTACATTTTTCCTGGGCGTTGTGTTTTCTCCTGGGCACTGTAAACTTCTTGGGCGCTACCTACTCCCTTGGGAACTGCGTATTTCAAAGTGCGCTACCAAATTTCTGGCAAGAGCTACCTAATATTTGACAGAGGTCGAATTCTACGTAGAGATACACCAGAATGGCGCTACTTATTGGCACCTGGAATCAAAGAGTTCGAATTCATTACTCTTTAGGCGGTTGATGATGTGGAGAATGGTTGAGATAGTAGTTGGCAGCATGATAACAACTTACCACCTCTACAGGACACTTGGCATGCAAGAGGATGCACATCAATGAAGATCAAGGGAGGAAATGTCATTTAAATATTGTTGGATTTGTTACCAGCACGTTTCCTTTTTTATAGCAGTTTGTTAAATAACTGTTAGCATAGGTTTTAGATGGATAGATGTTGTTGAAGAATCCAATGTGAGGAAGGGTCAGCACGCACCTCCAGTTGTTGCCTTTCCTTTTTATTATAAATCCATGTTCCAAACATATGGTGAGGTGGGGGATGGTTGAGCAAGGCTCCCAAACTGTAATATTTTTTTTGATGAAGTGAGTGTGATCTAACAGTGTACTGGACTTAAGACTTTTTGACTAATAGAAATCAGCTTCTATTTCATCCTATATGCTTTTAATGCTAAATGTTCATGTCTTGAATGCTTCACATGGATAACTATGATAATGTTATGGTGGATGTTTGATCATTATATTGTCATGGTGTTTATTTAGTTTCTTAGTTTCTAATTTCAAGAAGATCTTGTTTGAAGAAACTTTCTCCCTTGGGCTCTTGTAGACCTGATGTGTGCAGCAGCCTTTACATTCCTCTCACTCAAGTCTTCCCTCTATCCACATTTACTCTCAAACTACTGGTTGAAGTTAGTTAAGACCTTATTTGCTGGTACATGTTAGCCCTGTTTCTGAGTTAGGATATTATCATTTCGAGTCTTTTCCATTTGACCCTTTAAAATACTCATACATTCACATATAATATTTTGATGTTACCAAGCTCACCTGATTACAGTCTAGGGTGACTTTTGGAGTGATAACAGAAGCGTTGGAGGACACAGAAGGCATAGGTGAAAATTCAAGTCAGGATGTTGAATTGTTTGAAGTTGAAAATCAAAGGATGGGCCAAGCCTATATTGATCCTGTAAATACATATATGGAGAAATTCTTCAATACATGATCCTTTTCCATTTCTAGTGCCTTTCCTATTGTTTAGGTTTATCAAATCTTCTATGGTGAAGACCAGGCTGGAAATTACTCTCAAGCACGAGTAACAGAGTTATTTCTGAGCTTTATCAAAGACAGTGGAAGAACATAGTTATTAGATCAACTGTTGGATTAGCTACATTGACATTTTTCCATTACCTAGTTGAGTAGTGATTGCAGTAGATTAGGATAGGAGAGTGTGAATAGGCTCAACATTTCGAGCATCTCTTTTTCAACAATGTTCTTTTTTATTTGGCTTCAGTTGAAAGATCAAAACAGGTACATGTTGCAGAATAAGATGGTGGGATCAACCCAATGGATAAACCACCAGTCTACATGCTCAGAGTTCAGTGATTCTTGACACCTCCTGAAAGAGTTGTCATCTCCAGGTGGAGCCTATGTTGGGGTCCTATAATCATAGGTAACCTGACTCTTCAGTTTCTTATTTGGCGTTTCCCCCGTGATGACAGCGTCTGACTCGGTAGATTTCATTTTCCCCTTCTATCCATTTTCGCCCGACCATTCATCACCCTGTTGCATCCTTCATCCACCTCTGCGCCACTCACTCCCTTATCCATTTGTCCCATTGGCTACATCTCACCCACCACTCATCCATGAATAAACAAACTTAGGCTAAAAAGAACAATAGATTAATAATGTTAGTAATAAATTAGTATAGTTAGTTTAATTAAAATATGTTAGACTAGTTAATAATTAAT
>JZKD02S0945566.1:407331-447389 GCA_000966675.3 Picea glauca | reverse complement strand
CCTAACTACAAATGCATACTAATGCATACTAAAGAAACACACTTTTACCTAACGACATATTAGACCAAGTAGATCTTAACTAACTCCTAAGTGTCTAAATATCCTAACATTTATTGAGGATATTAGTCAAAGTTTGTAAAGATTATTTAAGCCCATTGAGGCATCTTTGTGAAGGGTTTGAGATTGAAGACTCTATTGTACTCTTTTGATGTAAAATTTTGATATATATTCTGGAATGATAAGTCTCTTTCATTGATATTGCTCAGATCCTTGGTCTCTCTTTCCTATCCTGTACTTGTGGTTTGAATTTCATGTTCATTTTTTTTATTATTTAATGATTGATGATTGTCATATTATATCTGCATTGATAAACAAAGGATCACAAGCCCTCTGTTGCTTATATCTGACCTCTTACATATGTTGTCAATATATGTAATTATGTTGGTGTAGTTAGCATTCTCCATCCACCTGAATTATATAAACCATCTGATCAATAGCTCTTGAAGACCTTATTTTGTCTGGATATGTTCAATTTTCCTTCTGTGAATGAATGAGTGTGAGTTGTTCATCTTTGATCCAGCTTTAAAATACATCTTTAATCATTTTGATTAATTTACCAAGATTACTCAACCTACAGAATTGAGTGACTCTTGGAGTGATAACACTTTCTACCACACATATTAACTTGTTCATTTCCCAAATTACAATAATATTCTTCATCACAACCTTCAAGAAAAACTGGACAAGTCATTTCCGCATGAAATTCACCACAAGGCCTTCAACAAGGTATGGCTTGATGATCTACCAAGTTGGTGGATTCAAAAGGATTAAGTGTCCTTTGATCATGTGGAGGGGGTCTCTTTGGCCACTTATCATTTGGATTATGATGAGATATATTAGGTTGTGCCCTCTCCATAGTGATCAATCTATTTTTTAAATCATTAATTTGATTGGCATGGTTCACTTCCATTTTTTTGATCAATTGATTCAACTCCTTAGTTCCATCACTAAAAGGCTCTTGACCCTCTAATTTATTCTTCCTTTCCTTGACATTCTTGGAAAAAGAACCTCTAGAAAAACCAAGAATATTAGACTTCCTAGCATCCTGCATGTTTTTATCAATCCTCACTGCAAAAGCTTGTGCATCCTTAATAGTTTGAGGATCATTATCCCTTAGTTGATATCTCATTTATCCCTCAAAGGCTTCCATGTAATAAATCAAAATTGTAGTATCTGAAGGCTTAATTGTTGTAGGGAGACTTTTCACCAAGTCATTAAATATTTTGTTAAATTCATCCATGGTTTCATTTTCCTTTTCTAACTTGAGCTAAGGGTAACTAGTAAAAAACTGTTTTCTTTTTTAACACCCCACCTTTTTCTAACATCTTGGAAAATTTCGGCTATGGTGCTAAACTTGTTGGGATCTTGTTCTGAAAACCATTCAGTAGCATCCCCTTCTAAATAATATACAAACAAAGTCATATTTTTGTCCTCTTCATCATTCCCATGACAACACTTCAATATACACAAATCAAAATTCAAAATGTGAGCATGGGCACTAACAACATTGTTTCCCTGAAAATAAGGCAACTTCTCAATGGATTTGTCAGGAATTGTGTGAGGAGAACCTTGAATTGTTGCAAAACTCAAAAACCTTAGTAAAGAACTCATGACTAGATTAGGATTAGTTTTTGTATTATTAACAATTGGTTGATTATTTTGTTCAAACAAGAATTGGATATCAGAGATTGCTTCTTCTCCAAGACTTTCAAGTGGCATACAAGGAGCAAGGAGATTTAGTCTCCTCCTATAAACCTATTCAGGCTCAAGAAAAGAGTAAATAAATCCTTGTAAAGTGCTCCTAGTAGTATGCTTCAAATATTTTTCCAATGGAGTCGCCACTTGGAGAGTAAGCAAACAATGAAAAACCAACCCAAGTTAAAAGAATTTAGTGAAAAAAATTATTACTTAGTTTTAAAAGAATAAATTAGTTAAGTTGTTTGGAGAAAGAATAAAATACTTATCCCTGGAAGTGGTGCCAAAGATGTTTTCATCCTTATACACACCTACAAATGTGGAAAAGTCTCAATCCAATTGTTGTGTCCTTGGAGGCACAATGTCAGAGACTTAGCCGGCATTGTTGAAAGAAACTAAGGACCAAAGATTTAGCTGTCGAAGTTGAAAGAACAAAAGAAGGCTTAAAGAACCTATCCATGCATGAGAGAAGAGAACCTACCCTAGAAGTAGTAAGAGAAGAGATACTGCATGCGAAACTTTTCAGATAACATCAGCAGTGTGAAGTTACTATGCTAAGAGAAGATAAGAATACAAATGGAAAGAGGAATCCAGAAAATCAGATCACAAGGAAGAAGGCCAAAAGGCTCAGTAAGAAGAAATCAAAGTTAGAAAGACTGCAAGAGGTTCCAGTGAAGACTTTACAGGAAGCAGGCTTGCAGAAATTGAACATCGTTGGAATAGCAGAACAATGCAAAATCGCACTTCGCCACGATGAAGCTATATGACCGTTGGAGGTGTCCTGACCATTAGAATGATGCTATGGAACAGTTAGAAACACATTTATTTCATAAAATATCGCCATGAGACCATTGAGACCGTGCCATAACGGATGGAATTGTATTGATTAAAGCATTTCGACCCGTTGGAGGAATCCATTACAATGTTGTTTATTTAATCCGTCACATGTTACACCAGGACCACTTTTAAAAAACTAAAATTATCCAAGATAATAGAGAACTGATTGCTATCGTGTTGTGCTTTTGAGACCTCGCCACCCGTTTTTCTTACCTTGAGTGTCTGTTCACCTACCCGAGTTATTTGATTACGAGCGTGTATGTCGAGCAAATGTAGCACAACAGAGAAGTCTGTGGAGGAGATCCTAATAGACCTTATGGATAAGAAAGTTATGTTTACAGGAGTACAAGACTCATCGATGTGAGGATTGCAAGAATCTCCCTTGACTGGACGTTGATCTAGGCCATCCCGAACTGCAATAGAGAAGAGAAGCAAGCACTGCGATGACCTGGCGAACATGAAGATGATCCCATCGGTCTTTCCCAACTACATCCCACCTCTGGCTACCACAGTTAGTCGCGACAGTGTCTCATGTGATTTCGAGTACACGCTCAGCACTGTGTACCTCCCAAAGGGGATATGCACAATCGGACCACAGCTAGGACTGATCTCTGATCTTAAGATCAACGATTTCAACCTCGACGACATAAAGAATTATGTGATACTCTCACAGCATCGATACCTGATGAAGATGACTGAGAAGAAGCTGAAGATAGTTCCCTAGCCGTGGATTAAGGAGATTGTGAGGTCCACAATCCTAAATGTGATGAAGATACCCCACTTTAACAGACATCAGGAGGTTAACGTGTGCGTAAAACTCCTCATTTCGTGCTACCATGGAGGTTATATTTGGTTAGGAAAGAGCGTGATTGTGGATCAGACATTGATCCATGTGATCACTGAATTGAGCGTGCAGGGACCAAACCCTCACCAGTTCTATCCAGGTAAGGCTACAAATCGCTCCTTGGTGCAGCGTATAAAGGAAACCTACGACGATGTGGAAAAGGGAAAGCACGGCTACAAGGTAGCCTCCATCAAAGATGGCGAAGTGCGCCTATCTTGTCAGTTGATTGCTGGCAAGCTCGTCAGGAAGAACCAACCAACATAAGTTATAGGGTTCATTGTCGACCTCGCAGGGAAGTGCGTCGAGGTTATGCAGATGAACTGGGTGAGCTGCCTCATCAATGAGTTGGAGAAGGACTGTTGTGAAGTGTAGGACCAAGGCTATGAATTCCACTTCAGCTGGTTACTCATTCTTATAGAATTTCTCATTTGGGAGATGTCGGAGGGAGCAACATTCCTAGAAGTTGATCCATCAAAACCATTGGCCGCGAGGTTCACCACCTTGTGGCATACAAGCGATATGGAGAAGTAGTGGTAGTCGAATGTTGTCTTCCACACCTACTACCTAAAACTCACATGCGCCATTGAATCCTTCCCCCAAATGACGTTGAATACACTCGATAGGTTCAGGCCACATGCAAAGCTTCGCACAGACCAATACTTCATATATATCACCACGCGCGGGGACTAAAACAAGGAGGAGCTACAGTCTTACTATAAATTGACTGAGAAAGATATGGAGGAGATAACCAAGGAATGGCCTGCAGAATTCCTTTTACCAGTTGGAGATGCAGAACTCTCCGACCCCGACCTCATTAGAAGTCATGTGGTCACTAGGACTGAGTGTGATGGACCGAGCAATGCTAAGAAAACGAAAAAGAAGGAATAAGTTCAAGAGATAAACAACTCATCGGAGGAAACTGCGCCGGACTCAACTGGAGGAGGAGGAGGTGACGAAGTAAACCAAGAAGAGGGAGGAGAAGAAGACAAGCAAGAAGAGGGAAAAGTGACACCGCTGAAAGATCCCCTTACATAGGTCGAGACGTCAAACAAAAGGAAGGTTTCTCTAGAGAAACCCTCAGTGCGGAAGAAGTCACGAGCCAATAAGCCTCAGTAACAGAATGTGCTCAAGATGGATTATATTGACCTCATCATCATAGTTGCAGCATATACTTCAGAGGATATCTTACAACAAAATGAATAAAAGAAGGAGACAATGTATGATAGAATCGAGGTAGAGCTGAAGGGGGTACATCAAGTTCGTTATTCGAGTCACAGAGTGTCTACTACATCATCATAATTAGAAGTTTTCGAACTGGGGGATGAGCCCACCCAACTGCGAAGGATAGAAGATGCTACAGAAGCTCACCTTCGTCGAGTACAGGAAGAAAAAGAGCAAGCCACAAAGGCCTTGAAGCAAGCAAAGGAGGAATCCCTATAGAAATGTCGAGTTGCGCAACAAGAGAAATATGACCTTAGAGAAAAGTTTAAATAAGATAGAGAGAAGATACAGAAAGAGAAAGACCATCTACTCGTGGAGAAGATGAGGGTTAGAGAGGCAGTAACTAGAGCACTTCGCTCTGTGTCAGGATTGGCTCATATGGAAGAAGAGAAAATTGAGAGGTAAGTGGGGAATCTCTCTAAGTCTATTCAACAGCTTCGGGAAAGAGTAGCAGAGTTAGAACTGCAAGCAGTGTCGAGCACTCCACAAGAAGTGTGAGATCAAAGGGAAGAAATTGATAGGAGAGCAATCAAAAGAATCAAGGTGTTTTCTTTAGAATGAAAGAAACTTAGTAACTGAAGCGCGCAGACCTATGAGCGCCAGGTAGAAGACCCAGAGATGAGGAGATTGGAGGCACAACTCAAGGAGGTGAAGCATCAGGCGTCAACTGTGCAAGCACAACTGAAGCGACTTACGTCCTTTGAGAATATGAAGAGATTGTAGGAGCAGTGCGCAGTTCAACAACAGGTCACTGCTATCCAAAGCAGAGTGATGGAGGTGACACAACGACTCCAGTTGGTGTAAGACGAAACCTGCACCCTCTTTGAAGAAATTGAGGGGAAAGGATAACAGCTAGAACAGGTGGTCGCAGTAGTGGAACAACACCTGGAAGGGCTTGTCATTGAGCAAGTCATTCATGACTTCGTCAAGCAAGAGGCTCTGGCGAAGCAACAAGTCGAGGAAGCTCGAGCTAAAATCGAGGCCTTCAAAATAGTATTTCCAAGATCAAAGTGACTCGGGATGAGTCCCATGTGAGTGTTGTAGGCCAGTTGGCCCTTGACCAAGTTTTGGGAGAATGTTGGTTGTATTTGACCATTTTTTGGACTTCGATAGATTGGTCGAAGATGGAACACCCAGGCAAAGCAGAGATCGCAAGATCTCACCCTTTTTGCAGGATTTTTGGGTTTTAGTGTTTATGTAATGGGTATGGGATTTCGATCCATGGGTCTTACCCATGTGTAGGCCCCTTTTGTTAGATATGTGCAAAGTCTAAGTGGTATTTGACATAATGCACGAAAATGTTAGGGCTTGTAGAGCTAAGTGCAATCATTTTGTAAATGCTTTGTGCACAGAGTGTCTAAAGGGTCGGTGCTTGGATATAATTCAGGGAAGGAGGATCTAGCGAGGTGTGTGTATATCTCCTATCCTAGGCGGAGTTGGCTTCGTGGCTTGGTGCATGTAAGGAGATTGAAGAGACTAATAAAGAAGAGAAGAAGAGTTGGTGCGTGTAGCCCCACACTGGGATGAACCACGTATATCCTGTGTTGATGTGCTTTGTGTTATATTGTTTATGTTGTTTATGTTGTTTATGTATGTAATTGCTTAATCCATTGATGCTCAGTGCTCTATATATGAAGGAATTCTATATCTAATCCGATGTTATGTGCTAATAGTTAGATATGCTTAGATCTTGAGTAATACTGTGTTGTTTTGTAACAAGGGTTTAACCTGCGATGTGTATAAGGGTTAAAATACTATTTAATGTTAATTGCTAAGTGCCCTGTTAAGTATTGTGATCACAGATATGTGTCCCATCTAGGTTGTAGGCACTTGAGTCCTGCAACCCCCCCTGCCTCTACCTCGGGTGAGGCTTCATCTGCTTCGCAGGTGTTGTCGAAAGGGCCAGTAGTTAGGGTTTTGTTGGTGCGTTGTTGAAGTGTTGAACCCTGGGTCCGCGCCTGTGCCAATAACATGTCATGAATGAAGAGTGTGCCATGTTCTTCTACACTTTGGGTTTTAGGAGTTTTGGATTGTGAAGCATGAAGTTCTCCCAGAGTAGTACAGACCCAGAGTGACGTGGCACCTGACGTAATATGATGCCATAGATGTTGATGTGTCACAAAATGGGAGTGATACGTGTCACTCAAAAATGAACGGATGGCATGCCCAAAGGTTCCTGAACTCAGTGCCATGGGTCAGCTCTCGATGGATGCTATGTGTCTTTGATGGATGAATGCCACACATCTGAACTGAGGAGTGTTAAGTGTCTTCAACATTTCGGTGTTCAGGACTTTATGCTTTCTATGAATTGAAAATTCTCGAAGTGGTACGGGCTCGAAGTGACATCGTGACCTGATGTCACTTAGGCATTTCGATGCTACAACATTTCGACATGTCGGCGCTTCTGTCTTCTCATAAATCTTTGTACAATTTTGAAATTCTGAATACACGAGAGCCGTTAATATGAACTATACATGCGATCTCCACCGTTGAAAATTGAACTTGTCTCTTTTCTTGTATTTCAAGCTCGAAATGTACTACTCTGAATGTTGCATTTTTTCTGATGGTTGTTCCCTATTCATACAACATACTTGATCAACCTGTTGTAAGCTTAATTAATGGAAAACAAACCAATTCATTAAACAAATGGGAAACTGAATTTACCAACTTTAAGAGGAAATATTTCTAGGAAGGTATGCAGAAAAGAGAAAGAGATGGGGCAGGGGTGTAGAATTAGGTCTTAACATGGAGGACATGACTATTTTGGATGATTAGTCGAGTGAAAGATTTAGGTGATGGGAACTTGACGGAAATGGTGAAAATGCTTTAAAATATGAGTGGAAAAATAGCACAAGGAAAAGATGCCTTGGAAAAATTAATACAAATTATTATGTGATAACAACATCAACATCACATCAAGAACAAAATACACCATTATTTATGTGGAAAACCAGATGGGATAAAAACACATAAAACTTTCTTATATATATCAAGAATTCATTCATAGGAAGCACCAACTTTTGAATTCTACAGCTGCAGCTGGAAGGAGGCTACAAACCTCTATTTGCAAGCTCTAACCTGAAGTAAGCTACAACTCCCTGAATTCTCTAGCTCCAACCACCTAGGTTCTCTGGATCCAAGCGGAAGATGGCTATGACCACCTCATTCTTAATATCCAACCTAAAGGAATATACAACTCCCTGATTCTTCAGCACCAACTGGAAGGATGCTACAACCCCCTTTCCTTTCCTCATCCTTCCACCATGAAATTTAAGTGTAGACCTACTGTCACTACGAAAATAATTGCCACTGTCACTGTCACTGTCACTGTCACTATCATTGTCACTTCCAATGTCACTGTCACTACCATTTCCACATCATCCTGTCTAACTTGTCACTGTCACATCAACATGTCCAACCTGTCACTGCCACATCAACAAAACCAAATCCACTCTCGTTTTCATGAAACTCATGCCAAGATATGCAAGATCATATCTCAAACCATATGCTCAACATCACCAACACATGCCTCTACCAAGCATGTACCAATATCACCACATACTATCACAAGATATGTGTCTCAAACAAAACCTATACCATGCATCAACCATGCGTAAACATGTACCTCAAATTGTACCATCAACCATGTACCATTACAAGTTCATTAAACATGCACATCAACCACGTACATCAACACATGTACTATACCATGTACCAAGCCAATAAACCAAGAAATGTACCAGAAATATATCTCAACAAGTACACCTCAACCATCATGTACCATGCATCTAATGATTTCCCTCAAGTCATGTACCAAATCCCACATTTTTTTTATCAATCATGCTCCTCAATATCACCAATATGCAACCTCGTTTTTCTGCCCCGAATCCGCACGCACAAAGAGAAGTTGGCGGGACAAAAATTTTGAACTATTTCATTCAATGTGGGATGAAATCCTACTCTACAAAGGTGAGAATAGGTTAGTTTTAACCACTGAAAACACAAATGAGTGAGAAAGAAAATGTTAATAACCTAATTGGGGAGGATTTTGATCCAACTCCCCAGTATGGTCGCCAATCAGTTGGGTTCTTTTTATCACTTAGGTGTGTAAAAAGAGGTCCCTTAACTATCTAGTTAGGCTAGCAAGACAACACATCAGTTTGTTAGTTGATCAGTGGCTCAACTAAGTAGAAAAAAATAAATGAGAAACAAGAAAATAAAACTAAACTAAGCATGTAACAACTAAAATAGATGCAAGAAAGAGACACAAAGAATATATACCAAATGAGATTGATCTTCGAATTGGTAACACCTTGGAGAAATATGGGAACTTATGAATCCCCTCTTCCTCCTTGGGAAGGCTATTGAGTCCCCAAATACAAATATTTTTCTATTCTAACAATGGATGGAAATGAAAATACAATGGTGAATAGTTGAACTTATCAAGAGGAGAGATGTGCAACACTTTCTATGAATGCTTAGAGAGTTCTAGGAGAAATATGGATATACTCAAATTTCTTCTTATAGTTTTGATACAATCACCCTTTATTTATAGGAGGATGAAAAGATTTTTCTAAACTAGTTTCAAATGTAAATGGGAGGTCTTTGGAGGTACCTCCCATCTCTTTAAGTGATCCCAAGGTGTAATTTTGGGGTGATTTTGGGTATGGGGGAGATCCACTCCATCCCGTAAGTGGTTGAGGCTCGACCAAAACCATCAATGTGTCATTTTCACATCCTTATGGGTTTTCCATATGTCAGTTGTGTGGTCTGCACATTGTGCACATTGTACCTTGTGTTAGACCGCGCGGATGTTCTCACAATGAAAGTGTTGAATACATGTGGAAATTCAAAACCACTTTGTATAGTTTTGTGATTATCTTTCCAAACTGAGTGTAATCCTTCCACAATTAGTGGTAGTATGTTGTGCTTGTGCTGACATTTTTCTTCATCCATTGTCTGTGTTTGAGGTGAGAATTTTTTCCATAATAAAACTCATAACACAATATACCAATCCTTAAATATGCACCATAACATGTAACCAAACCAGTTACCAAGATATACAATAATGCTTCTAATAATTGTATCATAACATCACCAAGAGGTATCACACCATTATGTATCATTAACATGTACCATACCATATCCAAGCATGTAACTCTTAAGACTTACCTTTCATCCCGTAGTTGATATAATACTTTGTAACACTAACCTATAACTTCTTCCACAATCCTAAGCAACCTAGAACCATCCTCCTACTCACTTTTGTCTCTTCCTCATGACACAAAGACCTTTTGTTACGCATCTCCTCACGTGACGATCTCTAGGAAACCCATGAGGATATCTCTCGAGACACTTAGTGTCTGACCCACAGGGATGTTAGAATATGATGGATGTGCTCATTTAACCATAGACAATATCACTATTGTCACCCAACCATAGTCCGAAGCCACCCCTGAGCACCTTAACCTTGATAGAGAATCATTCTGGAAGTAAACCCTAGGCTAGATAGCCAAAAAAAGGTGGTGCGTCTCTCTCCAAGGATAGCACATCAAACAAGAGTACCAAGAGCTGATCAGAGAGTCCAAACCATAGAGAAGAGAGAGTCCAAGCCAAAACCGAAATCTACTAGCTACAACAGCTTCAATGACAGCTATCCTCCAAGCTTGGGCACAAACTAGCCAACTGCAGTGCACACAAGTGTTTCTTATGCAGTTCTGAGAATGCGTGGCAGAATGAAGAATGTCCTCCTGTATTTATACTAAAATTGGCAAACTGTCTGTGCCAAATTCTCATTTTGGGTGCCTATTTGCTTAGTATATAATATTTCCTTTAGTCGAATTCTTCTCTTGGAGGCTAATAACCTAATACAAATTATCCTGTTGAACCACATGTTCAGTCATTCCTCCGGCACTAAACAAAGTGCATCCTGGAGAGAATGAATATGCCCTAGGGAATGACTGTCCTGCACCAAAATCCAAAACAAACCATTCTTCGAAACTGCTCACAACTGCGAGCTTCGAAAGAATGACTGTCCGGCGAGGTGGACCAGTCTTCTTGACCACTACTAAGAGTGACCGTCAAGAAGAGAGATTGTCCTAAACCATTCCCTATGTTAACCACAAGGGGAATCAATGTCTATGGTACATCAGAAATCCATCAAATCATTTTCAATACAAAAATGATCGTTCGATCTGGACCATTTTCTGAACTGGAAAATGCCTTTCCATCAAAAATCTCAAACCACTTTATGAACTGGAAAGGAACTACTCATCCTGGAACATTTTTTGAACTTGAAAAATTATTTTCCATAATTAAATAACACATCAATGCTCCCTCCCAACCTGGGATTCGTCTCTTCCTTTTTCAATAAGGAAGTTGTCTCCTATGAGCTTCAACTTGAGTACGCAAACTCTTTCATCTTGGACAGAGGCTTTACCAAAATGTTTGCTTATCTGCTCATCTATAGAGATATGTATTGGAGAACCACTTTCTCATTTTTGGACTTCATCATGGAGAATGTAATTCTTTATCTTAAATGTACTTCGATCTTTCTAGAACACTAGTTTTCTCTGAAGGCTTCATATAGCTCTGATCAATATAGTATATCATTATTGGATTCATCTTTTGTTTCCTGCTAGCTCATAACATCGTGGAAAGGGTCAAACTGGAACATATCCAAGTGGTACTTCTTCTGCCATCATGAGAGTTTGTCATGGATTAGCAATCCATCATCCTGAGCTTCTGAGTAACCATTCTGATACAATATCTCTGTTATAGAATTTTTTTCACTACACTTTTGTTGTGCATTGAAGGCTCTGCACCAAGTTGTTTGAATCCATACAAGATCTTCTTCCATCTGCATACAAGGGTATCTTTTTGGTATACCTCAAAGCCTTGAGGTTTCTCTACATGTAAATTCCAACCCATGGATATTGTGGACGATATACTGGCTCATGTAGAGGTATGTCTAGTTTACTAGAACAAGCAATCATCATAGTCTTCTCCCTCCATCTGGGAGAACCTCTAGTTCTGGATCTCACAATGCTTACATTCATAAGTCTTCCATACACTAGTCTTCATCAAAAATTTTAGTTCCTCTGCTTGATTTCTTTTAGTGAGTTCATATCATGCTAGTAGTCTTGTGATTCTCAATACAATGACTGGTTGTTATGGATTTTCTTTCTTTCTTGGAATATTCATGTTCTTCCTCATGTTTATCTTTAGCTCTTGGGTCCATGGAGTTTTATATAGATTCCATGTCCTGAAGATTCCACTTCTTTCTTCCATCATAGGATGATGGATGTGGATGGAAAACCAAGGATACTTTAAGGCTTCTTTTCGAAGAAGACTTCTTCTAAATTCAAACCGAACATGTGGTTCTCTTCATGGTTGCCACCATTAATGGGATCATGGATAGATACTTAGTCATCTTCAATGGATCATATTATTTCGGATTATCTCCCTCTTAATCCTTGCTTCATGCATGAATGCATGCTCTTCTTTTGGAAATATAATAGGCTCCCTCCATCTAGGAGAGTCCATGCTTCCGTCTGCATCCTTATTGCCTTCTACAAAGTGTCACAAATAATTTTCCAATTTCCTCTTGATTGTTGACTTCTTTAGGTCTTTACTTCTTCTAGGTTTCTTCAAGATTGATTTTGATTTCGGCTTATCTTGCAGTTGTTACTTATGTAATAGATTCCACATGAATTGTTACCAGGGTTTGTTGATGTACTTCATCCTTTAATGTGTATTTTCTAACTTGTAGTCATTGTGATAGCAGTCCTTATCTTGTTGTTCTTCCATAGTTATAGTTTCTCTTTGAACATGTTATTTTTTAGGAAATAGACATGCAAAACATGGTATGTACAAGAACTATGAAGATTATTGTTACTGTAGTATCCCTAAGGCCAAACCCAATTGCAAATGTAAATACAAATGTACATAAGTTGGTGAGCTGATTTGATATCATTTTGGTATGCACATTTCATGGCATAGTGCACGCATGTACTGCGCAGTAAAATGAGGAAGTGTTCACATTTTGGGATACCGCACACAACATCTTAAGTGTGTGTGATGTAGAGACCAAGGAGACTTGTGTATATGATATGTTTTATAGGCTGGTGAGCCAATATTATAAGCTAGGATGATTATGTTTTGACTAGGCCTGAGAGACTAGATGTTAAAGGCCAGTGCACCTATTTTTGTACATATCTCATATTTAATATAAAATACATCGTTGTGTGCACACTGACCACGATAAAGAGATGGGGGACTAAACTTCACTAGTTAGGGAAAGGGAAGGAGCTAGGTTAAGGAATATTATATTATTATTTATTAAATCATAAAGTATGGATAATTATGTTATCCTAAGTTCTAAGTTGGGGCCAAGTGGGCCAAAGTAGCTTCCAACATGAAAAGTGTCAATTTGGGGGCATGCATACATATTGTTGGAGTTAGTTCATTTCGGGGAACTCTCCATCATTCGGACCATCATTTTTCCCCTGATTCATCCATCACTAAGATATACAGTCGATCATCCAGGAGGATTGGCATCCATTGAGATATCATTTGTATCTTCATGACTTTACCTGAACCCGTATCAAGAGCCTTATGTAGGGTAATTGTTAGCTTGGGAGCGGGATTGAAGAAGCGAGTTGTCAGGCCCGTGGGATATTGAAAAGGCGGGTTTTCATGCCTGTGAGCAATTCTCTGGGTGAGAGAATTGTTGGGGATTGATTTCCTGAAGGTACTGAACTACAGCTGCAGGGCTCTGAGACTTCCTATCTATCCTATTGCTGAAGCCCTGGAAGGGAAGTGTGGCAGCCGAGGGACTATAGAGAAAAGAAGGGGCACACTTCCTTGGGTGGGACAGGCATGTGGGGAATGAGGGACTGTAGGTTGTTAGTTGAGTGAGCACCTGAGACAAAGTCTTTCATGTTGTTGATGAGCCTTTAGCCTAGTTAGGAACCCCTTTACCCGAGTGGATTTTAGTCCTATCTCAGGGATGACTCACTGTTGAGAGTGATGAACAATTTGGTCTAAGGTTAGGAGGTTCATGGAAGGTCTGCACGCAGTTGGTGATATTATCTCAAAGATAAGTGTCAATTGTGTGATTAATTTACATGTTGCATTGTTATTCATGTGTTATTTTTATGGGTTTATCCTATGCGTGATTATAGTTGTCTGTATGCTTATGGGTATTCCATGTATATGCTACATGTGTATGTTTACTACCATTTCAGTGTGAATTCATGCATTTACATAGCATATTTCTCTGTTCACGTTTTATATATATTAAGCTTCCGCAAGAGTTATGTGTGTGCATATATTTTAATTGCATGCAGTTAGAAAATTATATGAGACATAACTTAGTTAGGATGCTAAGTATGCTAAAGTACATTTTGCATAGAGAACATATGTATTCTCTGATGTAGCGTGGCCCGACATGAATGGTCAGGGACGCTACAAATTGGTATTTGAGCATGAAAGAGTGTTGAGGAGTAGCATGGCCTGGCCTGTTGAAGGTTGGGAATGTTACAAAGATGGTTTCATAGCTAAGTAAAGCATCTGAGGAGTGGCATGTCCCAGCCAGTGTGAGGCCGGGGATGTTACAAATCGGTATCAGAGCTTCAGTTTTCAACATTGACCCTAAATGGGCTGAGAAAGTTGAGTTGAAGAAAAATTTCACAGAGGATTTAATTCAAAGTGGCCAAATTTCAATTGTAGAGCGTCCATGGAAAAAAGTAACATCAATTGGGGCGGAAATGGGGAAAAGCCCCAATTTCTGTGGGTGGATTCATGAGAAAATGGAGAAATTCAGCCAAGTAATGAGATATTACTGATTTAATATCTATCCTAGCAAATTCAAGCCTGGAATTGGTCAAATTTGAAGTTACAGTGCAGCCATGACAGATGGAGTGAAAAATGTTAGCGTGCATGTACCACGCAGAAAATGTTAGCATGCAAGTGCGCACGATAAATTGAGGCGTTGTGCGGAAGAATATGGTGTGGGGGTGCGCACACTAAATTTGGCATTGCACAGAGTGCAGATGCATAAGAAGGCATGTGCGGTGTACATATACACAATAAGGGCGCGTAGGGTGTATGCAGTATTGGCAGAGCGCAGAGGAGTTTGGTTGGTGCACGCGCAATATGGGTATATGTTGTCGCACGATAGTTTAGTATGGTGCGCACAGAGTATTGATGTGCGGTGGGGGCATATTGAACTTTGGCATGGTGCAATGCATAGAGAGAAATGCATGTAGAATATCAGCGCATGATACAAAAACTGCGCGCAACGGGTAATAGTGCAAGAACCAAAACTGTGCGCATTAGTTATTGGCGCGCGACACAAAAGTGTGTGCATGTTATTGGCGCGACAAAGAAGTGATACACAGTGGTTTTAAAGTGAACGAAGCATGATTTAACTGTGATGGTGCAGCACATGGAAAATACGGGAGCACAGATTGAAACTTGTGCACGCGAAGTTGTTTGAATGGGGGAGAACAACAAAAACAATGAAGGGTAAATTATGAGACCACGACTAGCTCCATGAAGCCATAATTTTCTGCTCAAGACTTGGAATTGAGCATGTGAGTAGGCGTTGGAAAGGTCTTGGAAAATGTAATATAATTATCCACCCAGAATATTGATTGGGAATTCAATGTTTCAGGAAATCAAAAGAAAGGCTTCTGATAAATTATTGAACCAAAATGGTTCATATTTTTTATAAACTTGTTGAAACAGTGAGTTTGACAAGTTTTGTTGGCTGCACATTTTGCAGAGTTAACAACAACTAGATTAGATCAAGATCAGTTTAGAGTCCATAGTAATGAAAGAGGCACCAGGAAATTACAGCCGGGAAGATGAAGCCAGAGGGATGGATGTCCATTTGAGCATGGAAGGAACAAACTCCAATGGACATGATGAAGAAAGGGATTAAAACATAAATATGGAAGAGACCATTAAAAATTTACAAAAGGATGTTCAAAGCCATAAAGATGATAATGAAAGGATTATGAGAGCCAAGGAGTAGCAGGATGAATTCAACATAAAATTATTGGAGAGATTGAATAGAATAGAAAATAAATTGGATAAGGAGAGCAGCTCTAGCAAATCAGGAAGTCACAAGTCTCATGATGAGAAAATAAAAACAAGAAGTGTTAGCAGGCATCACCAACACTCCCCGAGGAATTCCAATAAGAGATCACACAATAACTCAAGTCCATCCCCTGTTAGAAAATATGAGAGGTCTTGGGTCGATGAACTGCGAGGAGAAATGAAAAAAATCAAACCTCCTACATTTGATGATGAGCACAAGAAGGATTAAGATGCAGAGACATGGCTGCTAGGCATGAGAGAGTATTTTCAATTGCATAATTATTCCTCTCATGCAGAGGGTATAATTTCCATCTATCAACTCAAAGGAAAAGCATCCATGTGGTGGGATCATCTTGTGCAGGTGAAACACATCAAAGAGAAAAGTGTTACTTGGAGAAGATTCAAGAAGTATTTTGAGAAGAAATACTTGACTAAGAGATACTATGACAAGAAAATGAAAGAATTCTTTGAACTCAATCTTGAGAATATGACAATTGAGAAATATGAGAGAAGGTTTCTAGAACTGATGAAGTATGTCTCTTTCATCAAGGATGATATAGTCAAAATTCAAAGGTATTTGAGTGGATTGCCATCATTCATCAGTGAAAAAATACAATATGATGATCCCAATACATTGGAGGAGACCATAAGGTGAGATAAATGCCTATATGATCAACAAAAATCAAGGCCAACATTCCAAAAATCTTGGGAAGACAAAAAAGGAAATTCAAGATGGATCAAATGAAGAAGGGGTCTAAGCCACCATTCTTCAGAAATAATCCACAAGGACAACAAACTCTTAAGGAACCCAGAACGATGGACATAGGAAGTCAAAGGCCAAGGAAACCACCTATTCAATGTTGGGGTTGTAAAGAGGATCACATGTTCATAGATTTTCCTCACAAAGGTGAAAAATGGAGGACTTTTCATAATGTACAACAAGCTGAAATAGTGGAGGACATGGGCAGAAAGATACCCAGGATCTATGCAGCCCTGGACAATAAGAAAGCAGAATATCAGTCACATATGATTGAAGTGGAAGGTATGATCAACAACCAAACCATTTCTATTTTAATTGATTTAGGAGCTAGTCATAGTTATATAGATCCTAAGGTGGTGGAAAGTTTGGATTTGCCAAGAAGCAAGCATGGAAAATATTGGTTGGTGTAGCTGGCTACAGGGGCCAAAATAAAAGTTAATGAGATGGTTAAGTCATGTCTTATTGAAATGAATGGACTGAACACCCAGGTAGATTTGAACATCTTGCCTTTAGGTTCCTATGACTGTCTAATTGGGATGGATTGGATGGACCAACAACATGCCATCCTAGAGTGCCATAACAAAGCATTTACTTGCTTGGATGAGGAAGGGAAAGTAAGGAAAGTGCAGGGAATTCTCAGGGCGGTAGCCATCGGAGAAATTTCAGCATTGCAGCTGAAGAAATGTTACAGAAAAGGGTGTCAAATAATTGCAGCTCATTTGGCGGAGACACCTAGAGATAAGGTGCCAAATTTGGAATATTATGCAGTCCTGGAAGATTTTGAAGATGTGTTCAAGGATGTACCAGGACTACCCCCAAGGAGGGACATTGATTTATCTATAAATATAATGCCTGGAGCAACTCCAGTGTCAAAGACTCCTTACAGAATGAGTACACCAGAGCTGAAGGAGTTGCAAATGAAACTTGAAGAGCTTCTGAAGAAGGGGTATATATGCCCAAGTGTGTCACCTTGGGGTGCCCCAGTGTTGTTCGTGAAGAATAAAGATGGAACATTAAGATTGTGCATTGATTTCAGACATTTGAATAAAGTGAATGTTAAGAACAAGTATCCTCTGCTAAGGATTGATGATCTTTTTGATCAATTGAAGGATGCAAATATATTTTCAAAGATAGATCTCAGGTCAGGATACCATTAGGTAAAGATTAAAGAGGAAGATATCAGCAAGACCGCTTTCAAGACAAGGTATGGTCATTATGAGTTCACAGTGGTGCCATTTGGGTTGTCAAATGCACCAGTTGTTTTCATGTGCTTAATGAATGGTGTTTTCTGAGAATATTTAGACAAGTTTGTCATTGTCTTTTTGTATGACATTATCATAAATTCCAAGTCAGAAGAAGAGCATGAACATTATTTGAGGATGGTTTTGCAAGTATTAAGGGAGCATCAATTGCAAGGATGATTTTAGGGGCTAAATTTCGCTCATGGGCTAATTTTCCGTGGTTTTTCAAAAAAATATATTCACTATTTTAAAAATGATTCACCCAAATTCTATAGCATAAAATTATTTTACCTTCAAAATCGCCAAAAAATTATAAAAACTATATAAAATCTTTAGAAATTTGAATATTTTAACAAAAATATCGCCAAACATTTATAGTTGGCATATGAAGGATTAGTAAGATTCACTAAGGTTTCTACATTTTAAAATAAATTTCCATCCTTAAAATCATCCCTGATCAATTGTATGCCAAATTGAACAAGTGCTCATTTTACCAAAATCAAATTCACTATTTGGGGCACAACATTTCAAAGGATGGGATAGCAGTGGATCCTAAGAAGATAGAAGCCATTAGAGAATGGCCCATGCCAAAGAATGTGACAAAGGTGAGATCATTCATGGGCCTTGCAGGATACTATAGGAGATTTATAGATGGATTTTCAAAGATTTCACACCCAATCACTTCATTGCAAAGAAATGATGTGAAGTTTCAGTGGACATTGGATTGTGAAAAGAGTTTCCAACACTTGAAACAATTATTAACAAGTGCTCTAATATTAAGGATAGAAGACCCAAATGAATACTTCATTGTATGCATAGATGCATGTAAAGAGGGACTTGGTGGATTCCTCAGTCAAAATGGGTTTGTTATATGTTATGAGTCAAGGAAGTTAAAGGAGCATGAAAGAAACTATGCCATTCATGATTTGGAGTTGGAAGCTATAGTACATGCCTTGAGGAAATGGAGACACTACCTCATGGAGAAAATGTTTGAGATGAGGACAGACCACAATGGTCTAAAATATTTGTTTGATCAGCCAACTTTAAATGCTAGGCAAAGAAAATGGTTAGAATTTCTAAGCGAATATGACTTTGATATAAAGCATATCAAAGGGAAAGAGAACAAAGTGGATGATGCACTCAGCAGAAGAGTGCATGAAATGCATGCTACAACCATTAGCACGTATCAATCAGATTTGAAACACCAAATTATAGAGACTACCAAATCAGATTTACAATACAAGGATTTAGTAGCAAAATTACAGCAAGGTAATTTGCAACATAAAATTGAAGAATACAAGCTAGATGAGGATGAAATTTTCATATACAAGGGCAGAATTTATGTACCAAATTCTCAGGAATTGAAAAATCAGATATTGAGAGAAATGCATAATGTGCCTTATGCTGGGCACCCAGGATATCAGAAAACAATTGCAGTTGTCAAGAGCCAATATTATTGTCCAGGCATGAAGAAAGAGGTTGTTGATTTTATTGCCAGATGTTTTGAATGTCAAAAAGTAAACGCTGAGCATAGACACCCAGCTAGTTTTCTACAACCATTACCCATTCCTGAGTGGAAATGGGAAGTTGTAACCATGGATTTTATTACCAAACTTCCCAGAACGAACAAGCAACGTGATTCTATCATGGTGGTGGTGGATAAGCTTACTAAAGCTGCCCATTTTATTCCGGTTAAGCTCACTCACAAGGCAGCGAACATTGTTGATGTTTATATGAGGAAAATTGCTATGTTACATGGCATACCCAAGACAATTGTGTCTGAAAGAGATCCAAAATTTACCTCGAAATTTTGGAAGGGATTATTTAATGGATTTGGAACAAATTTGAAATTTAGTACAACTTATCATCTAGAAACAAATGGACAAGCAAAGAGGGTGAATCAGGTGATTGAGGATATGTTGAGGATGTATGTGATGGATAAACCATCAAAACGGGAAGAGTACCTACACTTGGTAGAGTTCGCTTATAACAATGGGTACCAAGCATCTCTAAAGATGAGCCCATTTGAGGCACTTTATGGCAAAATGTGCAACACACTAGTAAGCTGGGATAACCCAACAGATAGAGCAGTGGTTGGGCCAAAATTACTCAGGGAAATGGAAGAGAAAATGTTGAAAATAAAACAAAATTTAAAGGCTGCCCAAGACAGGAAGAAAAGCTATGCTGATAAGGGAAGAACTCACAGGGAATTTAAAGTGGCTGACCATGTATTCTTGAAAGTGAAAGCCAACAAAAGTTCCCTGAAGTTGGGAAATTATTCAAAGTTGGCATCTCGCTATTGTGGGCCATTTGAAATACTAGAGAGGATTGGTCCAGTAGCTTATATGATTACATTGCCTGCATCTATGTCTGTTCATAATGTATTCCATGTATCCTTGCTAAAGAAATATATACCTGATGTTAATCATGTTATTGATTGGAATGTGATTCAGGTGGAGCAAGAAGATGCTTTTCAAGTGCGTCCGGTGTTCATTCTGGACCAGAAAATCAAATAGCTCCTAAATCGAGCCATAGGGCTTGTAAAGGTCCAATGGACCTGGTACGGTCCTGAGGACGCTACTTGGGAGCATGATGATGCAATGCAGGCATAATACCCGCATCTTTTTGAGGATTTTGAAATTTAGTTGTACATGGGTACATGATGCACTGAGGACAGTGCATAAATAAGGGGAGGGGATTATAATATCCCTAAAGCCGAACCCAATTGAAAATGTAAATACAAATGTACATAAGCTGGTGAGTTGATTTGATATCATTTTGGTATGCACATTTCATGGCATAGTGCGTGCATGTACTACGCAGTAAAATGAGGAAGTGTGCACATTCCGAGATACTGTGTGCAACATCTTAAGTGCACGCGATGTAGAGACCAGGGAGCCTTGTGTATATGATATGTTTTATAGGCTGGTGAGCCAGTATTATAAGCTAGGATGCTTATGTTTTGATTAGGCCGGAGAGCCTAGATGTTAAAGGCCAGTGTGCCTATTTTTTTACATATCTCATATTTAATATAAAATACATCGCGACGTGCAGACTGACCACGATAAAAGAGATGGGGGACTAAACTCCACTAGTCAGGGAAAAGGAAGGGAAAAGGCTAAGTTAAGGAATGTTATATCAATATTTCTTAAATCATAAAGTATGGATAATTATGTTATCCTAAGTTCTAAGTTGGGGCCAAGTGGGCCAAAGTAGCTTCCAACATGACAAGTGTCAAGTTGGGGGCATGCATACATATTGTTGGAGTTAGTTCATTTCAGGGGACTCTCCATCATTTGGACCATCATCTTTCCCCTGATTCATCCATCAATGAGATATATAGTCAATCATCTATGAGGATTGGCAACCATTGAGCTATCATTTGTATCTTCATGACTTTACCTGAACATGTATCCAGAGCCTTTTGTGGGGTAATTGTTAGCTTGGGAGCGGGATTGAAGAAGGGGGTTGTCAGGCCCATGGGATATTGAAGAGGCGGGTTGTCAGGACCATGAGAAATTCTCTGGGTGAGAGAATTGTTGGGGATTGATTTCTTGAAGGTGGTGAACTATAGCTGCAGGGCTCTGAGACTTCCTATCCAGCCTGTTGTTGAAGGCCTGAAAGGGAAGTGGGGAAGCTAAGGGACTATTCAGAAGAGAAGGGGCACACTTCCTTGGGTGGGACAGGCATGTGGGGAATGAGGGATTGTAGGCTGTTAGTTGAGTGAGCACCTAAGACAAAGTCTTTCATGTTGTTCATGAGCCTTTAGCCTAGTTAGGGACCCCTTTACCTGGGTGGAGTTTAGTCCCAGCTCGGGGGTGACTCATTGTTGAGAGTGATGAATAGTGTGGTCTAAGGTTGGGAGGTTCATGGAAGGTTTGCACGCAGTTGGTAATATTATTGCAAAGATAAATGTCAATTGTGTGATTAATTTACATGATGCATTGTTATTCACGTGTTATTTTTATGGGTTTATCCTATGCGTGATTATAGTTGTCTGTATGCTTATGGGTATTGCATGTATATGTTTACTGTTATTTCAGTGTGAATTCATGCATTTACATAACATGTTTGTCTGTTCACGTTTTATATATATTAAGCTTCCACAAGAGTTCTGTGTGTGCATATGTTTTAATTGCATGGAGTTAGAAAATTATATGAGACATAACTTAGTTAGGATGATAAGTATGTTATAGTGCGTTCTGCACAAAGAACGGATGTGTTCTCCGGTGTAGCGTGGCCCGACATGAATGGTCGGGGACATTAAAAATTGGTATTTGAGAATGAAAGAGTGTTCAGGAGTACCATGGCCTGGCCTGTTGAAGGCTGGGAATGTTACAAATATGGTTTCAGAGCTAAGTAAAGCGTCTGAGGAGTGGCATGTCCCAACCAGTGTGAGGCTAGGGATGTTACAGTTACCTTGTCTTAGAAGAAGAAGTTTGTTTTATCTTGTTTGGATTTCTTTGAAGGTTCCCTTTCTTTGGCAACTGATGTTTTGTGTGTTTCCTTCCTTTTCTTTAACTCGGGACAATGATTCTTATAGTGACCATACTTTCGACAATTGAAGCATTGTATTCTTGACATATCTTTCTCTTGATTTGGTTTCTTCCTGGAGCCAAACTTCTTTTTGTTCCTGAAATCCTTGAACCTTGTTGTGAAGGATTGATTATCGTACTTCTTTTGGGGTTTCTCTTTTGCACTGATCCTTGATTATTTTTGTGCACAACGAGTCCAAATTTATTCAAATGTAGGATACTCCTTCCTTGTGTTCATCCTTGCGGAAAATGCATCCCACGTCTTGGGAAGACCATTGAATACTATGTTTACCAATTCCTTCTCTGAAATGATCTCCAATAGCTTGTAGTTGATATTTTAACTGAGATATTCTCACAAGGTATGATTTTATGCTATCATCAGCATTCATCTTCATGTCACAGAGCTCATTCTTCAAACTCATTACTCGCCCAATGTTTCTGACTGGGGAGGTTTGTTAAGGCATCATACTTCTTCTTAGATGAGTCAAGATGAGAGATGTAGGGTATCAAGTGGTCTTTTATAGATTCCACTATGATACTCATGAAATTGATGTCATTGTCTTTGAACTTCTCCATAACTGCAACGTTTTGTTGTTCCTTCTCTTTTCCTCCTTCAAATTATGGTTCCACGATCTTTCCTTTCACGATATCCAACACTTTATTCTTGGAAAGAATGAGTTCAATCCTTGTCTTCCACGCTCTGAAGTTAGAAGCCCCATATAACTTGTTTTCTGACTTCATAGAGTAAGTCATGGCTACTTTGACTTGGTCAACTCCATATTTGACCAAAAACTCAAACTTGACGTTTTAGCTTGCTGGGACTATCAGGAGATGCATTAGGCTAGGGCACACTAGTATATCTAGAAATTAGTTCAATCCCTTCACTTAAGGTGCCTCAACAAGAGGATTAGGGTTTCTACAACTACACCTGATAGTAACACTAGAGGCAGTGCTTTGGTAACTGCTCCTGCTAGAAACCCTAGTGGCAATTCTTCAACAATATTAGTATCCTTATGGCTATGCTCCCTTCCAGTGGTTAGACTTAATGAATGAGGTGTGGGCCCATAACATTTTAGAATATTATGGATGTGCTCATTTAACCATAGGAAATATCACTATTGTCACCCAACCATAGGCTGAAGCTACCCCCGAGCACCTTAACCTTGACAGAGAATCATTCCGGAAGAAAACCCTAAGCTAGATGGCCAAACAAAGGTGGCACATCTCTCTCTCCAAGGATAGCACATCAAACAAGAGTAACAAGAGTTTATCATAGATTCCAAACCATAACCAAGAGAGAGTCCAAGCGAAAACTGAAATCTTCTCGCTGCAACAGCTGCAACGAAAGCTCTCCTTCAAACTTGCGCACAAACTGGCCAACTGCAGTGCACACAAGTGTTGCTTCTGTAGTTCTGAGAATGCCTGCCAGAATGAATATTGACCTCTTGTATTTATACTAAAACTGGCAAACTGCCTAGGTCGACTTCTCATTCTGGGTGCTTATTTTCTTAGTATTTAATATTTCCTTTAGCCGAATTCTTCTCTTGGAGGCTAATAAACTAATACAAATTATCCTAGATATTATTTTTGGGATTAACTATGTAGTGTAAGTCATTAATATATGACCCATATCCATGAGTATTAGTCACAACTAACCAATAATTCTCATTATTTGAATAGTCCACTTGGCACTCATTGCATCGGGTCATTCTCACAGGGGTAAAGAAATGAGATTGAAACCAGCGAAATGAATCACATAGAATCAATCATCACTTCTGGGGCTTGCACCCGGTAACCAGGACTTCCCAAGTGGTCACCCATCCTAAGACGCCTCTGGCTCAAGCGCGCTTAACTATGGATTTTTCCCCACAATCAATCCCACTTAGCTTGCTACCCCATTTGAAAAACCTTCGAAAGTATTGTGCCTTATGAACTACCCAGTTAGAGCTCCCTTCACTCTTATCATTTAAGCATAGAGGGGCTTCCGCAGTGAAACATATTAGATATTGTTTTCGGGATTTACTGCGTAGTGTAAATCATTAATCTATGACCCATATCCATGAGTATTAGTCGCAACTGACCAATAATTCTCATGATTTTAATAGTCCACTTAACACTCATTGCATCGGGTAATGCTCACAGGGGTGAAGAAATGGGATTGAAACTAGCGAAATGAATCGCATAGAATCAATCATCACTTACGGGGCTTGCACCCGGTAACCAAGACTTCCCAGCTTGTCACCCATCCCAAGACGCCTCTGGCTCAAGCATGCTTAAGTATGGATTTTTCCCCACAATCAAGCCTACTTATCTTTCTACCCCATTTGCAAAACCTTAGCAAGTATTGTTCCTTATGAAATACCCAGTTAGAGCTCCCTTCACCTTATTATTTAAGCATAGAGGGGCACTACAGAAGCCCCTCTATGCACAAATTATCCTTCCACAATGAAACATTCTCCATGATGAAGTCCAGAAAAGAGAAAGTTGTTCTCCAATACATATCTCCACAGATGAGAAGATAAGCCGACATTTTGGTAACGCCTCTGTCCAAGATGAAAGAGTTTGTGTACTCAAGTTGAAGCTCATAGGAGACAACTTCCTTATTGAAAAAGGAAGAGATGACTCTCAATTTGGGAGGGAGCACTGATGTGTCATTGATTTATGGACAGTTATTTTTCAAATTTGAAAAATGGTTTAGGATGAGAAGTTCCTTTCCAGTTCAGAAAGTGGTTTGAGATTTCTGGCAAACAAGCATTTTCCAGTTCGGAAAATAGTCCAGATCGAACGATAATTTTTATAATGAAAATGGTTTTATGGATTGTTGATGTACCATAGACAGCAATTCCTCTTGTGGTTAACATAGGGAATGGTCTAGGACAGTCTCTCTTCTTGACGGTCACTCTTAGTAGTGGTCAATAATACTAGTCCGCCTTGCCGGATAGTCATTCTTTCAAATCTCACAGTTGTGAGCAGTTTCAAAGAATGGTTCGTTTTGGAGGTTGGTGCAGAATAGTGATTCCCTAGGGCAGATTCATTCTCTCTAGGTTGTACTTTGTTTAGTGCCGAAGGAATGGCCCAGATAGGTGAATGGTCCAGGTTCAATAATCAGGGACGGGCATTCCCTAGGGAAAACTCATTATCTCTAGGTTGCACTTTATTTAGTGTCAGAGGAATGGCCCGGATAGGTGAATGGTCCAGGCTCAGAAATCAGGACATTTATTCTTCCTTGCTTGAGAAGAATAGTCCAGATAGCTCATCATTAATGTTTTACCTTATGAGGGCAGATTCTCTTCCAGACCTCACAGATGTGAGTGGAAGAATGGTCCAGATGATTCATTTGATATCATAACAATGTTTTCTGTGCAGGTTGATATCAGATGATTGTTATGGAGACTGTATGTCTTTGGACAATAGATGTATGTTACTGTGGTGGATGTGTTCCACTGATTGTGACTATATGTCACTGATCAAGTATTTGTTTGCTACTTGGTGTGGTAGTGTACCACTAGATTGTAGTTGTGTGCTACTATGGATAGACACAATTGTGTTCTATTGAATGACATTGTTCTGATTTCCTTGAAGACTATCAGTAGTGTTGGAAATGATTATCATCTAGATGGATGATCAATGGATAAAAATTTCCAGATGAAAAATGGTCCAAGACATTAATTCTTCTAGGACATATATCTAGATTAGAAGAATGGCTCTTGTGTCACTCTGTGGAGTGAGTGACTTATCCAACATCATATCTAATTACTCAGATGGAGTATAGTTTCGAGAGATGATACAGTTTGATGACACTGATAGTGATTATGGTGCTCATGATCTAATCATGAGATAGTCTATACGACTATGGTGTTGCTACCAGGTGAATGTTATGTTTGTGCTCAAGACCATTACCTTCAATACCTCCCTAGCTAGGAGGGAGTGTTGATATTATGGTAGCTGTGGGGGGTATTTACCTCCACTTGTAAACCTAACGAGAATAGAATATTCTGGAAAGAAATAATAAACCCCAATTAGTTGGATAATAACCCTAGAAGAAAAGTTGGGTCAAAAGGATAATTTGTATTAGGTTATTAGCCTCCAAGAGAAGAAGTCGGCTAAAGGAAATAATATATACTAAGCAAATAGACACCCAGAATAAGAAGTTGGCCCAAGCAGTTTTCCAGTTTTAGTATAAATACAGGAGGCCATTCTTCATTCTAGTAGGCATTCTCAGAACTGCAAAAGCAACACTTGTGCACACTGCAGTTGGCTAGTTTGTGCGCAATCTTGGAGGAGAGCTTTCGTTGCAGCTGCTGCAGATAGAAGATTTTGGCTTTGGCTTGGACTCTCTCTTGGCTATGGTTTGGACTCTCTGATAAGCTCTTGTTACTCTTGTTTGATGCACTATCCTTGGAGAGAGATGTGCCACCTTTGTTTGGCTATCTAGCCTAGGGTTTTCTTCTAAAATGATTCTCTGTCAAGGTTAAGATGCTCGGGGGTGGCTTTGGCCTATGGTTGGGTGACAATAGTGATATTGTCTATGGTTAAACGAGCACATCCATCATATTCTAACATCCTTGTGGGTCAGACACTAAGTGTCTCGAGAGGTATCCTCATGGGTTTCTAGAGATCGTCATGTGAGGCCCTGCATGAAAAAAGGTCTTCGTGTCGTGAGGACAAGACAAAAGTGAGGAGGAGGATGGTTCTAGGTTGCTTAGGATTGTGGAAGAAGTTATTGGTTAGTGTTACAAAGTATTATATCAGTTACAGGATGAAAGGTAAGTCTTAAGAGTTACATGCCTGGTTATGGTATGGTACATGTTGATGATACATAATGGTATGATACCTCTTGGTGATGTTATGATACATTGATTAGAAGCATTATTGGATATCTTGGTAACTGATTTGCTTACATTTTATGGTGCATATTTGAGGACTGGTATATTGTGTTATGAGTTTTATTATGGAAAAAATTCTCACCACAAAAACAGACAATGGATGAAGAAAACTGTCAGCACAAGCACAACATACTACCACTAATAGTGGAAGGATTACACTCAGTTTGGAAAGATAGTCACAAAACCTTACAAAAGTGGTTTTGAATTTCCACGTGTATTCAACACTTTCATTGTGTGAACATCTGCACTGTCTAACACAAGGTACAATGTGTACAGTGTGCAGACCACGTGACTGACAAATGGAAAACCCGTGCGGATGAAAAAACGACACATTGATGATTTTGGTCGAGCCTCAACCACTTATGGGATGGAGTGAATCTCCCCCATACCCAAAATCGCCCCCAAATTCCACCTTGGGATCACTTAAAGAGATGGGAGGTGCCTCGAAAGACCTCCCATTCACATTTGAAACTAGTTTATAAAAATCTTTCCATCCTCCTATAAATAAAGGGTGATTGTATGCAAACAATAAGAAGAAATTTGAGTATATCCATCTTTCTCCTAGAACTCTCTGAGCATTCATATAAAGTGTTGCACATCTATCCTCTTGATAAGTTCAACTATTCACCATTGTATTTTCATTTTCAGCGATTGTTAGAAGAGAGAAATATTTGTATTTGGAGACTCAACAACCTTCCCAAGGAGGAAGAGGGGATTCATAAGTTCACATATTTCTCCAAGGTGTTACCAATTCGAAGATCAATCTCATTTGGTAGATATTCCTTGTGTCTCTTTCTTGCATCTATTTTAGTTGTTGCATGCTTAGTTTAGTTTTATTTTCTTGTTTCTCATTTCTTTTTTTCTACTTAGTTGAGCCACTGATCAACTAACAAACTAATGTGTTGTCTTGCTAGCCTAACTAGATAGTTAAGGGACCTCTTTTTGCTCACCCAACTGATTGGCAACCATACTGGGGAGTTGGATCAAAATCCTCCCCAATTAGGTTATTAACGTTTTCTTTCTCACTCATTTGTGTTTTCAGGGGTTAAAACTAACCTATTCTCACCTTCGTAGAGAAGGATTTCATCCCACATTGAGTGAAATGATTCAAAAATTTTGTCCCGCCAACTTCTCTTCATGCGTGTGGGTTCGGGGCAGAAAAACGAGGTTGCATATTGGTGATATTGAGGAGCATGATTGATAAAACAATTTTTGGTCTTTGGTACATGACTTGAGGGAAATCATTATATGCATGGTACATGATGGTTGAGGTGTACTTGTTGAGATACATTTCTAGTACATTTCTTGGTTTATTGGCTTGGTACATGGTATGGTACATGTGTTTATGTACATGGTTGATGTGCATGGTTAATGAACTTGTTATGGTACATGGTTCATGGTACAATTTGAGGTACATGTTTACGCATGGTTGATACATGGTATAGGTTCTGGTTGAGACACATATCTTTTGATAGTATGTGGTGATTTTGGTAGATGCTTGGTTGAGGCATTTCCTTCAACACTATATTTTTCAGTTCTCTTGAATTAGGCACATATATTTTTCCTTTGTACATGAGGATTCCATCCTCTTTCGACTCATAATTATTGAACTTTTGTTGTAAATTTCCTTGTTCTAATGTCTCTTTTATTTTTATATATTGTTGGTATGAATTTGCAACCCCTAGAATTTTGTCTTTTAAATTTGTGTTGAACATGATGATGGCTGAAATATGCACTTCATGAGCTCTTTTGTTGAGTGCATCAACCACCTATTTTGTATGGCATTTAATGTTGGTTTTCCAAATAAATTCTTCACACATATATGGTCTTTTCTTCACTCAAATATTATTCCCATGAGATAATGTCTTCACATTTTTAGTGCATAAACAATGGCTTTCAATTCCAAGTCATGTGTAACATAAATCTTCTCATGCTCTTTTAATTTTCGAGATTCATAGTATACCACATGATCCTTTTGAATGAGGACTCCACCGATCCCTTACTTGTATGCATATGTGCACACTACAAAGTCTTCATTTTCATCTACAATCTTTAAGATTGGAGCACTAGTCAAAATACATTTCAATTGTTGAATTTTTTTTCACATTTGGAGGTCCATTCAAATTTCACTCCCTTATTTTTCAAAGAAGTGACTGGTCTTGCAATATTTGAAAACCCCTTTATGAATCTTCGGTGATAACCTGCAAGACCCATAAATTATCTGAATTATGGGATATTTATTGGTGTTGGCCATCCCTAATGGCCTCTATCTTCTCAAGATAAAATATTATTCCCTTTGCTGAAATAATATGTCCCAAGTAATGAATCTTCTTTTGGTAAAATATGCACTTACTTAACTTGGAATGCAACTTATGTTCTCTCAAAAACATGCAGCACCATTCTTAAATGTTTCTCATTATCTTCTTCTATCTTGGAGTATATCAGAATATCATTGAAGAAAACAATTACAAACTTGTCCAAGTATTCCTTGAACATTCCATTCATCAAGCACATGAAAACAATTGGGGCATTTGATATCCCAAATGGAACTATTGTGAATTCATAATGCCCATATCTTGTTCTAAATTTTGTCCTGCTAATGTATTCTTATTTTATCCTCACTTGATGATAACCTAATCTTAGTTCAATCTTGGAAAATATTCTCGCACCTTTCAGCTGATCAAAAATATCATCAGTCCTTGGGAAATAATATTTTTTCTTTATTGTGACTTTATTCAGTTGCTTGAAATCAATACATAACCTTAAGGTTCCATATTTATTTTTCACAAAAATAATTGGGGCTCCCCAAGGTGACACATTTGGGCGTATATGTGCTTTCTTTAACAACTCTTCAAGTTGCATATCCAAATATTTCAATTCTGGTGTGCCTATTTTGTAAGGTGTATTGGACACTAAGGCAACTACTGGCACCAAATCAATAGAGAAATCAATGTTTGTCTTTGGTGGAAATTCTGGAATCTCCCTAAAAGCATCTTCAAAATATTTTAAGTTGTGATGGTCTTCAACACTTTCCACTTGATATCTAGCTTCATCTTCCATGTGGGCTACAAAATTTCAACATCCCTTCCTAAAAATCATTTTTCAGTTTCATGGATGAAATTTCTGTAACAACTATAGCTCTTGGAATGCATTGAATCTTGCCTTTCTTTCTATCCTCATCAAGGCAAGTTGTTTTCTTGTTTTAACAGTCTAGGATAGCATGGTGTTTTTCCAGCCAATCCATGCCAATTAGATAATCATATGAACCCAATGGTATGATGTTGATATCTACCTTTGAGTTAAGTCCATTCATGTCTATTGGAAAATCTTTAACCAACTCATATATCTTCCTCTTAGCCTCTATGGATAACTGAACTAACCAAGGTTTCTTATGCTTAGTCCTTTGCAAGTGAAATTTGTCAACAATGTTAGATTTTATGTAAATATGGCTAGCTCCAGAATCAATTAAAATTTATATCGTTTGGTTATCAATCTTAACTTCCACTTCAATCATGGGGGATTGATACTTTGTTTTCTTGTTGTCCAAGGATGCATAAATACTTGGCATGCTTCCTCCCATGTCTTCAACTATTTTAGCCTACTGAATTTTTTGGACAATCCTCATTCTTTCTGGTGTGCCTATTTTGTAGGGTGTCTTGGACACCTTGTTAACCACTGGCACCAAATCAATAGAGAAATCAATGTCTCTCTTTGGTGGAAATCCTGGAATATCCCTAAAAAAATCTTCAAAATATTTTAAGATGGGATGGTCTTCAATACTTTCCACTTGATCTCCAGATGCCATTTCCATATGGGCTACAAAAATTTGACATCCCTTCCTAAAACTCTTTTTAAGTTTCATGGATGAAATTTCTCTAATAGTTATAGCTCTCAAAATGCCTTGAATATTTCCTTTCTTTCCATCCTCATCAAGAAAAAATGCTTTCTTTTTTTAACAATCTAGGATAGCATGGTGTTTTTCCAACTAATCCATGCCAATTAGAAAATCATATCAACCCAATATTATGATGTTGATATCTACCTTTGCATTCAGTTCATTCATGTCTATTGGAAAATCTGTAACCAACTCATAGATCTTCCTCTTAGCCCATATGGCTAACTAAACTAACCAAGATTTCTTATACTTACTTCTTTGCAAGTGAAATATTTCAACAATGTTAGAGTTTATGTAACTATGAATATATCCATAATCAATTAAAATTGATATGGGTTGGTTATCAATATTACCTTCCACTTCAATCACGGGGGATTGCTAATTTGTTTGATTGTTGTCCAAGTATGCATAAATCCTTGGCATGCTTCGTCCCATGTCTTCAACTATTTCAACCTCCTGATATTTGTGGACAATCTTCATTCTTTCTGGTGTGCCTATTTTTCAAGTTGTCTTGGACACTGGGGAAACTACTGGCATCAAATCAATAGGGAAATCAATGTCTCTCTTTGGTGGCAATCCTTGAATCTCCCTAAAAACATCTTCAAAATATTTTAAGACAGGATGGTATTCAATACTTTCCACTTGATCTCCAACTGCCTCTTCCATATAGGCTGCAAAAATTTGGCATCCCTTCCTAAGACTCTTTTTCAGTTTCATGGCTGAAATTTCTCTAACAGTTACATCTCTCGGAATTCCTTCAATCTTTCCTTGATTTCCATCCTCATCAAAATAAGTTGTTGTCTTGCTTTAAAATTCTAGGATAGCATGGTGTTTTTCCAACCAATCCATGCCAATTAGAAATTCATATGAACCTAATGGTATGATGCTGACATCTACCTTTGTGTCCAGTCCATTCATGTCTATTGGAAAATCTTTAACCAACTCGTAGATATTACTCTTAGCCCCTATGGCTAACTGAACTAACCAAGATTTCTTATGCATACTCCTTTGCAAGTGAAATATCTCAACAATGTTAGAATTTATGTAACTATGACTAGCTCCATAATCAATTAAAAATGATATGGGTTGGTTATCAATCGTACCTTTCACTTCAATCATGGGGGTTTGATACTTTGTTTGGTTGTTGTCCAAGGCTGCATAAATCGTTGGCATGCTTCTTCCCATGTCTTCAATTGTTTCATCCTCTTGAATTTTGTGGACAATTCTCATTATTTATCCTTTGTGAGGAAAATACCTATATAAGTGATTTCCCTCACATCCCCAACATTATACAGGTTGTTTCCTTGGCCTTTTCCCAAATGACTGTGTTTTCTTGTGCTCATTTTGAGTTGAGTGTCCTTGTTGATTTGCTCGGGATTTTTTCTTGAAAAATGGCGGATTAAAACATTTATGTCTTTTCTCTTTCTTACCCTTGATCTTGTCATTCCAATATTTTGGAAGACTGGACTCCCTATGCTTTGCGCACAAAGATTATTTTCTCTCCTTATGGTCTCTTCCAAAGTTATATGGTTATTATATTGTACTTTTTCACTATAGAAGGAGGGTAACCCACTAAGAAATCTTTGGATTTTGACCTTCTCATCCTCTATGATCTTCACATACTTCAACAATTCAAAAAACCTCTTCTCATACTCCTCCATTATTATGCTTCCCATATTGAGTTCAAAGAACTCCTTCATATTCCTTTAATAGTAATGCTCAGACAAATATTTCTCTTGGAAGTTTTCTTTGAACTGCCTCCATGCAACCTTTCTCTCATCATTTTTTTTTCTTTCTTAAGTTGATCACACCACATGACTTCCTTTCCTTGCAAGTGGTAGGTTGCAATTCTTGTTTCTACTCTAGAGGGATAATCATGCAACTGAAATATTTTTTCATTTACAACATCCAAGCCTTGGCCTCTTCTCCATTCTTGTGCTCACCATTGACAGTTGGGGCATTTATTTTCTTGAGTTCACCTTGCAAGATGTCTCCCTTGGGCCTTCTCCTTTGTCTCCTAATAGGACACACAATTTGGGCTACTCCCTGGCCCTAAACTTGCACTAGCTCTTCTAGTTTATTTATCTGCGGAATGATGGATCCTACTTATACTCTTTGAATTCCTATCACTCTCATGCTCATCTCTTATGCTATGGGATCTGGATGTTGTCACTTGTCTAACACTAGCTTGTGGTTTTATGTCAGAGTCTTTATCGACTTGCTTCTGTACCATATTCAAAATTTGAAGTATCTCCTCCTAAGAATTCATTATATTTTCATTATCCATTCTATAGCTCTACGTTTCTCTCTATAGGGTTCTCATAGTTACATGCTCATGCCTACCTATTCTTCCATTAGACTCGGTCTCAACATTTCCCATCCTGACATGTAGCCCTCTAATTTCCTCTTCATGACTATAGGACCCTTGGGAATATTCCATGGTTGTATTTCTCATACAAGAACCAAAATACCTTCATGTATCTCTAAATTCTGCTAAAAAATGTGCATGCAAACAATTTTATGTTAGACAAAATATATACACTGTTTTGGAAAGAATGCATATATTTTTCTAGTTTCCAATGCCACCAAACATCTTCTTTTGTGTTGGTTGTAAATTAAACTTCCTTGATAATTTTATGGGTTGATATATGGATCCCCCTCTCCAAGATATTTCCAATGATTTCTTTCTTTCTCAATTATGAGCTCTGAGCAAAAATTTACAGTCATCTGAATATTGCTAATTCACTGTACACTTTTCATTCTAGTGCAATTAATCCTAGACACCAATTTATGCTATTTGTATAAATAAATATGTCAATAACTAGAGAAATTTTTGTACGAGACATATATAATAATTATGACATAGAATTCATAACAACTCTCAAATTATCAATATGAATCTCTAGTCAAAAACTATCGTGATCTGGAAATTACAACTTTCACCTTTTTCCAGACTTCAAATTTTTAGCCAAACTGGCTATCTCCCAAACTACACACTTCTAGTAAAAATTCACTAAACCAAAGTTGTCGAGTTGGATGAGTATAAAAATTGTTGAGAAAATAATGTTTTCCATATTTGTCATCTTAGGACCCTTTTCCTCCTCAAAAAATCCCAAAAATCCAAAAAATGTGGCCCGTAGTAGTGGATTTTTCTATGTTTTAGCATATGCATTTCAAACCCCTTAGAATCCAGCCAATTCCTTCACACAATATTTTCATGTCTTCTTTTCTAATACTTTGTATAATTTTCAACAATAACTATGCTCCTGCCACTGTGTTTGACCCTGATCTTAAAAAAAATGTAATTTGCATTTTCTAGAAAATGAGAACATAATTGGCCAATGGCGTTGTCAAGAATTTTTATATACCTCAACACTGCAAGAAAAACCCAAAAGTTTCAACTCAAACTAACTTAATATGCTCTACAAAATATGTTTGTCTCCAAAGTTACTTTTTTTTTTTAGACTATAGCACAATTTTCCTTTGCAGTATCCTTTTCTTCATCTTTTCTGAAGCATGAATGAGCATCAATTTTGAATTATGCACCAATATTCAACACACACCATATCCACAATGTGCAGTGCCAAAATTTATTGCACACCTCACACACCACTATTCAATGCACATAACGTCTATACCACACACCAATATTCAATGCACACAAACTTTTATACCGCACACCAATATCTTTTGTGCGTGACTTTTTGTACCAGATACCAATATCCAGTGCCTACAAATTTTTATACTATGCACCAATATTTAGTGCATGCGACTTTTTATACTATGCATGACTTTTTATACTACACACCAATATTTAGTGCATGCGACTTTTTATACTGTGCACCAATGTTCAGTGCGCATGGATTTTATATTGTGCACCAATATTCAACGTGCACAACTTTTTTTTATGTCGCACCAATATTCAATGCACAGGACTTTTATATCATGCACCAATATTCAATGCATGCAACTTTTATACCGCACAAGCACCAGATCCACAATGTGAAGTTCCAACATTTAGCGTCGCACACCAATATTCAATGCACATAACTTCTATACCGCACACCAATATTCAATGCACACAAACTTTTATACCACACACCAATATCTCATGTGCGTGACATTTTGTACCACATACCAATATCTAGTGCCTACAACTTTTTATACTGCACACCAATATTCAGTGCACATGAATTTTTTTTATTGTGCATCGATATTCAATGAGAACAACTTTTTACACTACGCACCAATATTCAGCGTGCACAATTGTTTTTTATATCGCACCAATATTCAGTTCATATAAATTTTATGTCACGCACCAATATTCAATTCATGCAACTTTTATACCATGCACGAATATACCGTGTGCACAATTTTTTATACCATACACCAATATTCAGTGCAAACCACACACCAACATTCAATGAATGCGACTTTTTATGTCGCACACCATGCACCAATATTCCATGCACGTGACTTTTTATGACATGCACCAATATTTAGTGCACTCAACTCGTTTCTTTGCTTACCTATTTTTCCTTATTTTCCATCTCGCGACCATTGTGAAAATTTCCAACTCACTTTATTCACCAAATTGACACATCTCAAATGTTGATATGACGAATTTATCAACTTCATGATGATCTTTGGCCCATACAAGTCTGGTGTTAAACCAAGAGCTCTAATACCATTGTGTAACATTCCCCAACTTAACCGAGGAGCATTATTAGCAGAAAATACACAAAAAATCGAAAATTTTCTTCTAATTAACATTTTGTGTTGAGCATATCTATGGAACAATTTTGTATTTCTATCCCCTCTTTCAACCAAAGAGCCACCCCTTCTTTTAAACATCCATCTCTTTTCTTCCAAAAGTAATAGATCTTATTTTTCCTTTTTAAAATTTCCCCCAACTCCGACTCTTCATCCTGACGTAAAGAACCCACCGGTTTTTCTTTTAGCAAAAAATTTAAGGCCTTATTGATTTCCTTAAGGCTAGATTGAGAACACTCTTGGAAAGCTTTGGCCCAGATTTTGCACAATTTTCCTATCCTGCCTAGATTGTTTGAAAATTGACTCATGCAAGAGAATCCCTCTACTCTTGTTAAGGGAACCCATATTAATTGAATTTCATAGGGAAGGATCTTGCCTTATCCAGATTGACAATTTCTAGGAAGATTGGCATGTGGTTATTAGAGAAACCTGCCTCTGAGACCCCCAATGAAATGCCCCATGAATTTAGCATAAAATTTTTGAAGATGAGAAAATAGTCAAGCCTTTTATAGATTAGGTCCTTTCATTTATGCTCATTTTGCGATGTTTGATAAATCTTTTATAGAGACATCCACTAGGGCATTCATTGTAATCCAATTTGAAAAAAAACCTTCTTGATAATATTTTCTTGTGTGATCCCCGTATTTCTTGGGAGGAAACTATGCTCAGAATACGACTCGTATAAATTTACCACTTTGAATGAAAACTTTAAAACAAAATCCACAAACTCCACCACCAACCCTGAAGATAATATCTTTGAGGAGGTGCTTCTAAAGATTGACCTTCACGCTCTAAGGAGATCCTAATTTACCACTTTGAATGAAAACTTTAAAACAAAATCCACAAACTCCACCACCAATCTTGAAGATAATATCTTTGAGGAGGTGCTTCTAAGGATTGACCTTCACGCTCTAAGGAGATCCTTGGAGAGGCCCCCTCTAAATCAGTGGACAAAAAGGACCAATCCTTCAACCAAGATCTGAAAATCCCCCCTCCTTTGTCTCCAACACAAAATAGTTTCATGTATAATAACTACATCCGGATTTTGCAAAATCACTACTTGTTTGAGGGCTAAATTTTGTAGGCTCTCCCAAACCCTCTCCCAACCCCTCTAATGTTCAGTGAGATAACAACCCAACGATTGTTCTACCCATTTTTTCCCTTTCTTTACCTGATTTCCAGCACTTTGATTTTGGCTTCATCAAAGGGTTGGGCACAACTTTCATTTCCTCACCTTTCCTATCTCTGGCTTAAGATGTTTGCTCCGTCACCTTTCGTAAGAGAAGGATCATTCGTTCCTATCTTTGGCCTGAACTCTAGTGTTTGCATGCATAGAAAATAAAGGCGATGCCACCAAATGATCTATAACTCCATTAGTATAAAATGCATGAGAATCCAATGTCCCATGTTGGCTCTGCACAAGAGATCGTTTGTCCATATGTCTTCAGACGAAGTCCTCGTCAGATATAAGGACCTCTAAAAATCCCACCTTGCCATCGTAATCAACCTTGTTAGATCTTCCTTACGATGGAGTGGTCTAACTTGGGAGCCATCTTTTCTCCCTTGGGAGCCATCTTTTCTCCCTAGTTATCTTTTTGGTAATTTTTTGGGTGGTTCTCTTTTAAATTTCTGGTCCATCCAGAAATTTGATTGATTTTCTAAGCATCTAGATTTGTTTAAAATGGAACAAAACCCCTAAGATCCGAGTTACCTTTCCGGTAGGTTTTCGGGTGGTTCACTTTTAAATTTCTGATCCATCCAGAATTTTGATCAATTTTCTAAGCATCTGGATTCGTTTAAAATGGAACAAAAACCCTAAGATAAAGGCTTGAGATGCATAGAACTTTGATCCATACAAAACTCAGACTACTCCTGAAAATCTGATCGAATTAAAACCCAAAAATTTATCTAAAAAACATATTTATTTGCTCCTGAGTTAACCTACTCCCCTTCTGATTCGATTAGAAGGGGATTCCATTCGCCTTGGGATTTGGTTCAATACCTCAGGCATGACCGTGTTATCGTCATCCCTTTACTTCTTAGTACTCCCAAAATGAAATCTCACGAATACCCTCCCAAATTCGTCATCGTATACAACATTTTTAGAGCCAAGGCCAAACCTAGAGTTTCAACTCTCACCTCATCCCAAAAAGATATTTCTCTACTTCGAAGATTTTGAACTTACATATATCCATAAAATACTAAAATATAATTATAATTTTATTTTATTTATTTATTTTATAAGAATTAAATATTAAACTGGAAATGCATACTATATTATATCAATATTATATGAGTAAAAACAAATATAAATAATAATACTAATGTAATTATGTTAAAACTTACATAGATAGAAAAATAATAAAATATAATTATAATTTATTTTTATTTATTTTTATAAGAACCAAAAATTAAATTGGAAATACATACTATATTATATCAATATTATATGAGTAAAAACAAATATAAATAATAATAATAATATTTTTTTATTAAGAATTTCATATCTAAATATCTCATTATATTTAAAGTTTTAAGATTTATTACCCTTTTCACCTAAAAAAAATTAACAAGTTGGAATTTTTTTTAATTCTATTTGATGGACAAATTACCTAGTATTTTATTTATTTATTTTATAATAACCAAAAATTAAATTAGAAATGCATACTATATTATATCAATATTATATGAATAAAAACAAATATAAATAATAAAAATAATATATTTTTGTTAATTAGATTTAGCTCTAAGATAGTTTGTATTAAGGGAGATAGGAATTTTATATCTAAATATCTCATTAAATTTAAATTAAATTTAAAGTTTTAAGATTTCATTATCCTTTTCACCAAAAAAAAACTTAAATTAACAAGTTGGATTTTTTTTTAATTCTATTTGATGGACAAATTACTTAGTCATAGACAATGCATTTAAAATTATTTAAACTTGTACTAATGAGTAACTCTAATTCCTAAAGCTGATTAAACCATGTTGTATTATAGGCTGGTATAGATAGCACATGTTTCACAAATTGCTTTCCTGGGCAATCTATCCTGGCATTCCATTATCCCATTCAATCTTGGCAACTCAATTGCCCTTACCATTTGTATTATAAGCTGGTATTGGTATAGATAGCACATGTTTCACAAATTGCTTTTCTGGGAAAGCAATCTATCTTGGCATTCCATTATCCCATTCAATCTTGGCAACTCAATTGCGCTTACCATTGAAACTTCTTTCTTTGCTTTTGGTTCCCATGCTCTTGGAAGCTGTGCGAACTTTGCTTTTGGTTCCCATGTTCTTGGAAGCTGTGCGAACTGCAACCTCGTCCCATAATGGAGATGGATAAGACTAAACAGATTCAATTCCACTAAGCATACTGACTTGGAGAGGCCATAAAAATGAAAGAGTAAAGGATAGCAAAATTGCATATTAACACTAGCAGGAAGCATGCACAATAACAAGTAATCGTATTAAACACCTGAAGCAAGCACTATTTGAAATATGCAATTATATGGGTAATATGAGATAAAAAAGAAATGAAAGAATGTTCACAATGAAACTTAAAAGCTTTGAAAACATAAAAGTTTTTCTTACAAGATTCTATAAGAGTAACATATTATATAAATAGTTTTACAGTTACTACAATATTACAGATATAGAAATATACAGACCTGCATATTTCCCCTACTCAAATCATATTGTAAAGAGCATGACTATGTGAAGATTCTATAAGAGTAACATATTATATAAATAGTTTTACAGTTACTACAATATTACAGATATAGAAATATACAGACCTGCATATTTCCCCTACTCAAATCATATTGTAAAGAGCATGACTATGTGAAAAGTGAAAATTCTAAAAAAACCCAAATGCCATACATACACAAGCATGAACACAATGAAAAATTGTTAGGAGCATTCTAAAAAACCAAATGTCATACCTACACAAGCTTGAACACAATGAAAAAGGACTAAGATCATGAAGAAGTTCATATTGCTTAGAAAAATAAATCCCAATCTTTAACTTAAAAAAATATTACGAAAAGGAAAAACTAATATAACCAGTATAATTGCTATACTAAGGCCGTTGCTATGGAATACTGCATCTTGACATATATATGACAGTTGAATTGACTTCAGTGTTTAACATCAACTCCAAATAACTAAAGAAGTGGTTGTAATTGTGTCAAAGAATTAATGAA
>JZKD02S0945566.1:371991-384541 GCA_000966675.3 Picea glauca | reverse complement strand
GTTACACTTTGTTTAGTGTCGGAGGAATGGCCCAGGGTGAGGAATGGTCCAAACATTTCTTAGGGTTTATACATTCTGTCCAGGGTGCACTTTAATTAGTGTAGGAAGAATGGCCGAGGGTGAGAAATGGTCCAGGCTCGGAAATTAGAAATAATCCTTCTTCCTTGTTTGAGAAGATTGGGGCAAATATCCCATTATTGATATTCTATACCGAGGGCAGATATTCTTTTAGATCTCACAAACGTGAGTGAAAGATTGGCCCAGATGATTATGTTTTTATCATAACATTGTTTCTCTGCAGATTGCTATCAAATGTTTGTTATGAAGATTATATGACAGTAGATGAAGACTACTATGGCAGATATTCTTTTAGAGCTCATAGATGTGAGTGAAATATTGGCCCATACAAATCAATTTATATCATAACATTGTTTCTATTCAGGATGCTATCAGATGACAGTAGATGAGGACTACTGTGGTGAATATGTTTCACTGTTTGCAACCATACATTGTTGATGAAGTACTTGTGTGTTACTTGATGTGGTAGTGAACCACTGGATTGTAGTTATGTACTACTATGAATAGGCACAATCGTGCTCTATCCTTGTTCTAATTGCCTTGAAGACTATCAACAGTTTATTGGAGATAATGTTCATTCAGATGGATGATGAACATAGATTTTCCATATGGAAAATAGTTCAGAACTTTTACTCCTCTTGTATCACTCTATGGTAAGAGTGAATTATCCAACATCATATCTAATTACTCAGATGAAGTATGGTTTCGAGAGTTGATGCAGCTGATGGTGATGGTGATGATCATGATCTAGTCATGAAATAGTCTAGATGACTATATTGATGCTATCGATCAAATGGTATGTTTTTGTGCTCAAGTCCATTACCTGTAAATACCTCTCTAGCTAGGAGGGAGTCTTAATATTATGGTATATGCGAGAGGTATTTACCTCCATGTGTGAACTTGACGAGAATAGAAGACTCCGGGAAGCAAGAAAAACCCTAATGAGTTGGCTAATAACCCTAGAAGCCTTGTTGGCTCAAGAAGATAATTTATATTAGGTTATTAGCCTCCAAGAGAAGAAGTCAGCCAGAAATAATAATAATATACTGAACAGACACTTATCTAGAAGGATAATTCGGCCCCAGCAAATCTGGCAGAACCAGTATAAATACAGGGCACCAGTTCTCATTTGACAACATCTCAGAATTGCAGTTCCCAGTTTGGTGCGCACTGCAGTTGCAGTCTTGTGCACAGGTTTGGAGGAGAGTTGTTGGTACAACTACAACATCAACAAGTTTTTAGTATTGGCTTGAATATCTCTTGGCTAGGGTTTGGGACTATCTGATCAGTCTTTTGTGTTGCGCTATCCTTGGAGAGAGGTGTGCTACCCTTTGTTTGGTTATCTAGCCTAGGGTTTTCTTCTGGAGGAATTCTTAGTCAAGGTTAAGGTGCTCGGAGGGAGGCTTCGGCCTATGGTTGGGTGACGAAGGTATCGTCAATGGTAAAACGAGCACACCATCTTCTATATTCTAACAAAATTTATCCTATAATCAATTAATGATTAGTGCATTGAGATAATCAAGATGCAATTTTCAATTTAGAAGAAGGGATGTGCATAATGTGCATAACGTCCTTACCTAATGCTCAATGTAAAAGGTGAGGCCCAGGTGAGGCCCATCAATTTAGAATAAGGGATGTGCATAGTATTCATAATGTTCTTACCTAATGCTCAATGTAAGAGGTGATATAAGCATGCTCACTATAACATATTATTGGGGGCTTGAAAACAATTGTAAATCAATTGATCTTTGGAGTTGGGATAAGAAGAAACTCTTCTGTGAGACTCTTGTTACACCTGTTATTCTTTATGGATGTAAAGTCTAGGGTTGTAGTATCTCTTGTGAATCCTAGAGAAAATACAAAAGAATTGCATAACCTATAATATCAAAATTAAAGGAAATATGCTCTATCCCATCCTCCTCTTAGAAACAAGCCTCTCCCCCATTCAAAGCATGGCTATGACTAGATAACTAATGTATAAGAACAAGTTAAACAACATGGAAGATAAGAGGCTTCCTAAAATTGTTTCAAAATTTTGTCACAACCACGATGGACTCGAGCGAGGATGGCATAAAGATGCCAGATATTGGCTAAAGTATTGGGGAATCATGGAAGACACCATTTTGCAGAACAATGATACTAGTATAAAAAAATTCAAACCAAAATTTAAGGAGAAAATGTGTTGTGATAAAGAGTTAGAGGAAAAAATAAAATTAATGTATTATAAGGATGCAATCAACCCTAATCTAGAAAATAAAAATTATCTATCTCTTTTTCCAAGTGTAAAGAAAAAACAAGCATTGCTAAGATAAGAACAAATTCTCACTAGCTCCATAGTGAAACCAAGAGTTGGTCAATTCCTAAAACACCATGGGATTAAAGAGTGTGCCACCTTTGTGATACTAAGAAGGTTGAAGATGGATGGATAGAAAAGAGGATAAACGGCGAGAAGTTGGCTCTGCAACTGGTTTGAAAATGGAGGTATTTACTACTGAGGGGAAAATACTAGCTGATCGTTTCAGGCAATGTCTTCTTGTTTGGGTGGAGGCAATCTTTTCTCACTTGGAAGGAGTCTTTTCAGCTGGACTGTAGAGATAGAGGGGAGTTCATTTTTCTCAGTTGATGGAGGAGTCACTATTAGTTCTGTGTGAGATACTACTTATATGTTGTTGTGCTCCTTTAGTTATCCTTCCGAACTATTTGATAGTTCTAATCTCCTGTGATTCATCAGTTTGTGTGTTTTCTAGGCGGTCTGTGGACAACTATGGTTCTAGAAATTTTGTCTGCTTCCTTCTTGGTGGGGCTTCTTTGTCTCTAGTTTGTCATTCTCTATTGGAGGTCTCCTCATCTCCAGTTCCTTTCAGTCTGATTGAGTTTTTTTTCACTAGCTTTTCTTGGTGCCTCTAACCTTTTCAGTGCTTGGGTCCACCATTATAACCATTTGTGATGGAGAGTGGTATTTATCCCTTCATAAACATCACCTCCTTGTCTAATATCGATATGGAGACTGACTGGCAGAGGTTTAATAATCACAAACCCCCAGTCCCGCGTGAGGTTCCTACTTGTCCTTCAGTTCAACACGCTGGTGTTTCGAGGGTTGGCTCTTCTACCTTGGGTTTAAACGTAGGTTCCTGTCAGGCAGACCAACCTTTTCAGGCCTTTATTTCTAAGAAATAGGTCAGTGCTTCTATTAACTTAAATTATTTTCATCTAGGACAAGCTTCAGAACAGGCCTATGAAGATCGAGCAAAGGATAAGCTCGGTGCCTCGAGAGCTAGGATCTCTCCTACTCTCCCTCCACAGTCAGGCATTCAAAAGAGAGCGTGGAAGACTAATAAAAAACTTAGGAAGATGGTGTTGGGGGAAAATGTGGTCCTGGAGGAGACCTGTAGATTCACTTTATGTGGATTGGTGGGATGTCTCTCCTACACCTATTTGGCCACTAGTCCCTTTGCTGAATGGACGATGAGAACTTGGGTTCCAATTCTTCGATACAAGCCAGAACTCCATTTTGTGACAAAAGGTTGGATGGGGTTTGTTTGTAAAATTACGGAGGATGTTACTCTTTTCTTAAACATCCCTTAGGTTTTGGGAGGTTGTATCCTGATGTTAAAAATATGGAGGGTGGCCTTTGATCCACTAATAGAATACTTCCATCATAGGCATTTATGGGTCCTCCTACCAGGGATACCGATACATTTTTGGAATGAGGGGGCTCTAAGGGCTATCGGTGAAGCCTTGGGGCATTTTGTCTCACTAGATGATTCATCTTTGTCAAGTTCAAACAGGAAAGTGGGGAGAGTCCTGGTGGCTATTGATTTACATGAAGGCTTATCGGAGATGTTGGACATTGAGTGGAGAGGTTGTCACACTAAGTAGAAGCTAGATTATCAGGGGGTTCCTTTTAGATGTAGAAGGTGTTGGTGCACGAGTCATCTTTGAAGAGATTGTAGAGGAATAAAGTTTGATGTAAAATCAGAAGACTCCTTATTGTGTGAATATCCCCCAGACTACATGAACGATGAGGATCCCTCTCATGAAGTTTTTTTTCATTATGTTTTTGGGAGGGGTTATCAAACCTTACCTCTTGCTTCATTGGCTGGTAATTTAATGAATTGTTGTCCCTCACTTTTCTCGACACTGAATCAAGGAGAACTAGATGCCTTAGAAAATTCGAACTAGTTGTCTAGTGTCACTTCAGTTGATAAGGGGGTGAAAAGAGTGGGACAAGGTTCTTCTTCTCCTTCCCCTAAGGTTTTCAAGGAGTCATTCCCTTCTTCCAAGCCCACCTTAGCACCGTATTGTCGGCTGAGTCCAGTGCCATTGACTGTGTGCTCTATGGAGGCTTCTCTTTTTTATTCATTCACTGATAAGAACTTAGAGAGACTGTCAGTTCCTTTCACACTTCTCCACTCTCCATCTTTACCGATGGGCCCTATCCTTTCCTCTATTCAAGGGGTTTGGGATTCAAAGGTGGAGGATATTTCGTTCTTGGCAGTTATTGATTCCCTAGTACTGACAACAAAGGTTTTAAGTAATGCAGATAATATTTCGATCTTTCAGGGGAAGGCTAGGTTTTTTCAGGATTCCCAATCAGGTGCCTCCATCTCAAACTTCGTCGCAGTAAAGAAGGGAAGAGATCCAGTGTGGTCTAGAGGTCTAGGCATATATCTCTCACCATTAAAAAGAAGGAGTGGGCATAAGAAGCTGGCCCAAGTTCCTCCCCATCCTCCAGCTTCTTCTGATCTTCCCCCGGACAATGGGCCTCTTAGAGCATTGAAGGCCTTGGCAAGGTATAAATAATGATTTTTCTTTCTCTTAATATTAGAGGGATAGGAGGCACCCTCAAAGCAACCTCGGTTCGTCAAGTTTTAGATCAGACCCGTCCTCAGATAAAAAAAAATTCAAGAAACCTTGGTTAGTGATGTGAAGGCTAGACATTTTTTACAGATGTTATGCCCCTCCTGGGTTTCATGTTGTGTCAGCGCCGTGTGAAAATATGGAGGTCTTTTAGCTGCTTGGGACCCTTCTATTTTCATTTTAGAAGTTGTACATTTGGCTGAAGGTATTTTACTATCTGGAAGGAACAAAACAACTAATCGTGAGCTGTTTTTTTAAAATTTGTATGGGCCTTGCCATAACATAATTACATTTTGGAAATCTATCGCTGATAGTGGTGTCTTAAATTTACCAAACTTGATTTTAGCTGGTGATTTAAATATTATATTGGTTGAGGAAGAGGCCTAGGGAGGATTTGGTAACATAATGAATATGGATGATTATTTTAAAACTCTTTTTCAGTCGAATAAATTAGTGGACATTAAATCGGCTAAGTTAACGCCTACCTAGAGGAATGGACGATATGGTTAGGAAGCTATTTCTAGGAGGATGAATAGAGTTCTTGTGTCAGAACATCTCCTTTCTGTGGCTGGAAACTATCGTTCCTGGGTTGAATCCCCGTTCATTTCTGACCATGCGCCAATATGATTTCAACCGGAACAACTTCCGTTTTACAAAAGTTTTCCCTTCAAGTTCAACGTGGATTGGCTCAATGAGAAGGATTATGTTGACCTGATTCACAAGACTTGGAAAGATCCTATCTTCCTTAGGGAAGAGAATAAATAGTTGCACCTGCTATTGAAGCTATAGGTAGTTAAAAAATTAACCAAGTGCTGGTATAAGGAGAAAAAAAAGAGAGACTAAAACTGCTACTATCAGAAGCTGATATTAAACATTGTACCGGGTTACTGATGGAGGGTCCAAACAATTTAGAACTCTTCTCATCCTTGAAACATAGTGAAACAGAGATAAATTCGATTCTTAAGTGTGAAGAGGAGATGTGGCGCCTCCGTAGTAGAGATCTATGACTTTCTAGTGGGGACAAAAATACTAGATATTTCCATAAAGTGGCTGCTTACAACAGGACGAAAAATCATTTGTGGGAGATTTATTCAGGATCTGGCGACTTGATAAATGAACAAGATGCTTTAAAAATTGAAGCAACAAATTATTTTAAAACTTTGTACAAGGCACCATTAACGATGAATATCAGTGACCAATGCAAAGTTACAGAACTATTTTCTCAGTGGGTGAATGTAGAGGAAGCAACCGATTTGGTCTCTCTGGTAACTTTGGAAGAATTACAAGGGGTTTTGGGACAGTTCAAGAAGGAGAAGAGTCCAGGCCTGGATGGCTGGACCTCAGAAATTTTTCTTTTCTTTTTTGATTTGCTCGGGGAGGACCTTCTTGCAATGGTGGAAGAGTCTAGAATTCGGGGCTCTATAGTGGGTGGTCTAAATTCTACTTTTCTGACCTTGATTCCGAAATCAAATCACCCAATAACTTTTGACGACTTTCACCCTATATCTCTTTGTAATCTCTATTATAAGATCATTTCCAAAGTCATTGCTAAGCAATTAAAACCTTTGTTTTCCATATTCATTTCTCCTGAACAGTTGGGCTTTTTAAAAGGAAGGAGTATCCAGGATGCGATTGGGGCTGTCAGCGAAAGTATTCACAACATAACAAAGAAGAAGATTAAAGCTCTAGTGTTGAAGCTTGATCTATGGAAAGCTTATGACTGTATTGACTAGAGTCTGCTCCGATTGATTCTTCTTAAAGTGGGCTTGGGTATTTAGTTAACAAATTGGATTATGTCTTGTGTAACATCCTCGTCTTTTGTGGTATTAGTAAATGGAGAACCGTCAAAATTCTTCAGAAGTGAGAGGGGGGTTCGCCAAGGCTTTCCACTTTCCCCTCTTCTCTTGATTTTTATGATGGAGGGTCTTAGTTTACTGTTGAATAATTCAACAACTGAAGGATTGATCTCAGGTATTAATGTTTCTAGATTGACAAAAAAATTGCACCTATTCTTTGTTGATGACGTTCTTATTATGTCAAAGGCTAGTATTGATGATTGGAAGCAGATTAAAGCGATCATTGAGATTTTTTGCAACGCTTCGGGACTCTCAGTAAGTCAGTCAAAAACTACAGTTATCTTTGAAGGCATCAATGAATATGAACTTTCTCCGTTCAAATCTCTCAATTTTTTCTTCAGTGAACTTTCAGAGGGTTTTAAGTATTTGGGGTATTTTACAAAGAGTGGTCCAAGCCAAGCAACAGATTGGGGCTGGTTAGTTTCAAAGTTCTAATGGAAAATCTCGGGCTGGTATAACAAGTGGCTCACTTTAGGGGGAAGATACACTCTTATTAAGGCCATCCTGGAAGGACAATTGGTCTTCTGGATGTCTCTGGAGTCTTTGCCTCACTCTGTTCTCAATAATATCTGTAAATTGATTTTCATTACTTATGGAATGGACGGTCAGATTCTTGTCAGTATCATCTTTACAAATGGGATCTTCTCACCATACCAAAAAGGAACGGGGGCTCGGGATTTCAAAATCTCTATCATTTCAATTTGGCTCTCAATGCTACAACTTTATGGAGACTTCTCACGCATCAGAGCATATAACATCAAGTGGTTATGGATAAGTATTTAACTTCTACCTCCCTTGTAAATTGGCTCAGAAAGCTTCAGCATAACCAATGGGATATCTCTAGACTGTGGTCAAGCTTGCTTAGATCACTTCCTATTATACTGCAATGGCTTTGTTGGAAGCCAGGGGCAGGGCATCATATTGCCTTAGGCAAAGACATGATTCTCAATTTGGGGGGCCGTTCGTTGCTCAGCTCGGATATGGTCCAGGATTTGGGCGATAAACAACTCACTTCTTTAGCACATGTTTCAAACTATATTGACCTGACTTCTCTGGTAGCTGCTTGGAAAATGAGCATTGAACTGAATTTGACTGGAGGGCGCGCGACGGAGTGGAACTCCTTCACTGCTGAATTGAATAAAGCGGGAATTTATCTGCGTGGAGACCAAGCAGACTCTCTTCTTTGGTCTGGAGGGGATGGTTCAGGGATTTTCTCCGTTAAAAATTACTATAATGTAATCATTTCCTCTCACAAATTTCCTGTCGGTCAAGGCTGGAAAATCTCTTTATGGAAACGTAGAGTCCAACAAAAGATCATATTGTTTTTCTGGTTAGCAGTGGAGAACAAATTATTGACGTGGGACATTCTTCAAGCGAAAGGGTGGATCGGTCCAGGTTTTTTTATTCTTTGTATGCTTCATGACGAAGACAATCCACATCTTTTTATTCATTGTCCATTCACAAAGGAGGTATGGTTTCATTGTTTGCAGGTGCTAAATTTAAGAACCCAGTGGATTGGAAATACTCTTAATGAGTGTATGGACGAGTGGAATAGCAGGCCCAATCTTTCAAAAAATCTTCCTTTGCTAGTCTGCTGGCACATTTGGCTAGATCATAATAAATTCCTCTTCGAAGGTAAGAACCCTTCAACAAGGGTGACTTCTCTTAAGGCTTTGAACGCATTTGGGAGTGTCTCCATGACTGAAAAAGTTCCAAATTTAAGAGTTGCTTCTTTAAATTGGATTATTGGTTGTTCAGTGGCTTTTTTTGATGGAGCATCGGAAGCAGGTGGCTCCAATTACAAGGTGAGAGGTGTTATAAAGTATTTTTCTCCGATGGATTATCGTTGGTATTTAAATTGTGGGGAGGGAACAAACACAAAAGCGGAGATGATGGGAGCGTGGGCTGCACTTTTTATCGCAAAATATTTGGATATTCTCGATATTCAGCTAATAGGGGATTCAAAAGTAATAATTGACTGGTTAAAAAAAAAGCAAATCTCCAAGCAATAAATATTGAAGGATGGAAAAATAAAACTAGTGTTTTGGCCGATTCCTTCAGAGTTATCTACTTTCAGCACATCTATAGAGAGAAAAATGTGGGGGCAGATCTCTTATCGAAGAAAGCCCTGTTCACTGCTAGTGTAAGACTTTTTTATCACTGCTGGGATGGAGTCTCCGCTGGAAATGTTCAACATTTTGACATTTTTTAATTGAAAAATGTGTCGAGTTCGGGTTCTTTGTATTGTTTTTCTAGTCACAGGTGGTGTGATGTTTAGTGCTTTTGAAGAGCGTTCATGTTTTGGATTGATATGTTGACTAATTGTATGGATGATTTGATTCACTTCCTTTTAGAGAGATAGATAGAATTTAGTTCTTAGGAATCAAGCATTAATTTGCCGGGGTTTGTATGAAAAATTATACTCTTAATATAATTAATGTGAATTTTCTGCTGGAAAGAAAAAAGGTTGAAAATGAAAAACACTTTCTCTTAAATTATCATTATCATCACCATAAAAAAATATAAAAATAACAATAAAATATGAATAAAAAGTGTAAGAATACTTATTATTCAAAATATTTAAAAGGATAAATTATCGTGAGCTACTCAAGTCTCGCCTTTCCCACTACAGCATTGATCCGCAGCATGCTACCTAATACGAACGCCACGCGAGTTCACAGTATATATATATTTCTAAACAGAAATTTATTTTATATATATATTCTTTTAATAGACATTTTTTTCCCAAATGCTAACGCCATGCCTAGTTCATAATAGATATATTATTTAAATACAAATTTATTTTAAATGATAGACTCTTTTTTCCAGGCTACACGTACGACTAGTACATAATAGATATATTTTATTTTAGATATAATTTTTTAATAGAAATTTTGAATTAAAAAATTTGTAGACTAAAGCAGACAAAAAAAAACTATTGCATGGAGGTCTACTATTGCATGAAGGTCCTAAAAAAAGGATTAATAGCCATAGCCCGTTTGAAGCTAGGCCGCACAGGTGTTTTTCCTATATATATTGATAGGAAGTTTAATTAGTTTACAATGTATCCAGTGTTAAAGCCTTTTATCAGGAGACTCCTTTATGTACGAGTACGAGATTGCAAGGTGCCGCCATTATAATTAGAGCCCTGCAAGGAGGCCACGGAAGAATTACAATGCCTGATCGAAATGCCCTCAACATTGACGAAATCGAAATCGACATCCACATTATTTGTCTGATCATTCTTTGTCTGATCGTTATTTGTAGAGTTTTGATAACTATTATTCTACAAAGAACTTTGATGATCATGGGAAGTTGGATCAGAAATAACTTGACACTATTCTTCGTCTTCTCCATTTTCTTTTCTTTCGTATTCTATCGACAACTCAATTTTCCATCAATTTTGTTATGGAATTTAGTGTTATAGTCGAGGAGCGACGAGGTAGGTTCTTGAAGAAATATTGTTTTGCAGAGTTGTTTGGGGTAGGTTCTTGAAGAATATTGTTTTGCAGATTTCTTTGATATTTCATAATACAAATTGAATAATTATATACCATGAGATAAGATGAAGAATATTGTTTTGCAGAGTTATTCGATATTTCATAACACAAATTTGATCATTATATATCATGAGATAAGATGGATGCATGCGATGGTGTTAAGATGGATACATGCTATCTTAATTAAAATGTAATGTTGGATAGGGCACTTGGTTTGTTTCTCATGCAATAAAATTTAATAACTATTTTCACTATCATAAATCAGTAAGAGTAGTTACGATGTAGCTTTCTTCATTTTTAAACTAGATATGGAATACAGAATTGGTGTATGAAACTTTTTTATTTAAATAATTATTTAATAAATATTTATATACATGTACTTAAGCATTAAAGAGATTCAAGTTTTACTTATGATTTTCAAATAATTTAAATCCTTTATAAATTATAAATGATTGAAGTTAAAGTTTTTGATCTACTTGCACATGAAGACTAAACGCACTTAAGTTTTATTTATGATTTCCAAATAATTAAATACATTATAAATTATAAAGGACTGAAGTTAAAGCTTTTGATGTACCTGCAGATTAAACGGACTCAAGTTTTACTTATGATTTCCAAATAATTTAAATACATAATAAATTATAAAGTACTGAAGTTAAAGCCTTTGATTTACATGCACACTGCTTTGATCTGCATGAAGTTAAAGTATTACACTGACCAAATAATTTAAATACATTATAAATTATAAATGACTGAAGTTAAAGCCTTTGATCTACATGCAGACTCCTTTGATTGATGTCAAGTTAAAGTACTCTTAGATGGTACATTATTGATTTTTTTTAGATTAATCAATATTTTAATTAAAAATATATAACTTGAATGGAGTCTGATTTAATCAAAGTTATATTTTTAGTGGTGTTTACTAAATTAAAGTAAAGAAAAAAATTAAGATTTAATAATTTTGACATATGTTATTCTTTGTTAGTTATTAAAGCACCTGATTAGAATGAATTTTGTCTAAAATTCTGTTCGAAATTGTTAAATTTACATATTTGAATGGTTAAATCTTATAATCCAAGTATCCCAAAGTTTTTTTAATACTGTGAATCAATTTATATATTAATAAATGCAATTTATACATTGTACCTTGCATTGTAGGATTCAATAAAGCTACTACAATAAATATCGTTGTAAGTTTGGAAAACCAACCAACCAACCAGTGATTTTTTTTTTAAGAATATTTACTATTTTTTAATTATTATTTTTAAAGTTATTAGTTTGAAAAACCAACCAACCAGTGTTTTTTAAAAGTTTTTACTATTTTTAATTATTATTTTTAAATTTATTTTCTTATCTTATTAAGTTTGAATCAAATATAAATTTAAAAATCAAATTTGAATCAAATATAAATTTAAAAATCAAATTTGGTAACTATGCTACCAATTAAAAACTCAAAGGAATAATAATAAAAAAAGTTTGAAAAAGGAAAATATTAATAGAAAAAAAAGAGAAAGTCACACTCAATCATAGCGAAGAAAAAACTCAAAATACTTAAAATATTTAATAAGTAATACGTTAATAATGAAACTCAAAAAGTTATAAAGAAAGTCAAAGAGGGGGGCGGAGAGCTATCTGGGTGTCTAGTCTCTAATGAATCGATATATAACCAAAAATGCAGTGTTCAATTTAGGATAGGTATAAGGGATATGCATAAAGGTTGATACCTAATGTTTAAATGTTATGGAATAAGTGATATGAATAAGTTTGATATTATTAATTTTATTTTTGAATTTATGATAATTTAAGATAAGGTATAAGTGATATGTATAAAGATTGATGTTTCATGTAATGTAGTAAATGATATTTATAAGTTTGATATAACAAAACTGTTTTTTTTTCTTTTCTATTTAGGATAAGGTATAATGGATATGCATAAAATTTTATGTCTAATGAAATGTAATAAGTTAATAAGTGATATGTGCTAGTTTGATACAACATGTATAAAATTATATAGAGGGTGTTGTCGTTCTTATACACACCTACAAATGTGGAAAAGTCTCAATCCACTAGGTGTGTTTTTGGACACACAATGTCTAAGTCCAAACTCACTTGTCACCTCGATTTGGACTTCTTCCATCTACGCTTACTCTTAGGGAACCCAAGAGGGGTAGACCCTAGTTACTATGTGAGTTATTAGGTGAAATCTAGGAGTTAATTTTAGTTTGTTAAAGGTAAGGGGGACACTAGCCTATATGA
>JZKD02S0945566.1:347105-357893 GCA_000966675.3 Picea glauca | reverse complement strand
CAGACTCTTATAGATTTACCACTTTGAATGAAAACTTTAAAAAGGATCCACCAACTCCACCACCAACCCTGAAGATAATATCTTTGAGGAAGTGCTTCTAAAGATTGACCTTCAAGCTCTAAAGAGATCGTTGAAGAGGCCCTCAGATTTATCTTTCAGGAGCTTCTCATAAAGATTGACCTTCAAGCTGTTAGGAGATCATTGGAGAGGACCTCTAAATTCAAGCAAAAAAATGACCAATCCTTCAACCAAGATTTGAAAACCCCCCTGCTTTGTCCCCAACACACAATAGTTTCGTGTATAATAATTACATCCACATTTTGCAAAATCACTACTTGTTTGAGGGATAAATTTTGTAGGTTCTCCCAACCCCTCTAATGTTCAGTGAGATAACGACCCAATGATTTTTCTACCCATTATCTCAGGAATCTCATCGAATGAAACATCGTCCACTACCACGATTTTTTTCCTTTGTTTACATGATTTCCAACGCTTTGATTTTGGCTTCATCAAAGGGTTGGGCACAACTTTCATCTCCTCACCATTCCTATCTCTGGCCTAAGATGTCTGATCCATCACCTTTCGTAAGAGAAAGATCATCATTCCTATCTCTGGTTTGAACATCATTCTCGTCACCTTTAAAAACAAAAGAATTAGTGGGAGGGGAGCTTATCCGAGGCACATTAACACCTATGTGTGCCAACTCTACCTTCTTATCCTCGGCATAGGTAACTCTAGTGTTTGGATGCATAGAAAATAAAGACATTGCCACCAAATGATCTATAGCTCCATTAATATAAAATGCATGAGAATCCAACGACCCATGTCGGCTCTGCAAAAGATATCGTCTTCATACGAAGTCCTCATCGATACAAGGACCTCTGAGGATCCTAGCTCACCATCGTAATCAATCTTGTTTAATCTTTCTTTCGGATGGAGTGGGCTAAGTCAGGAGAAATCTTTTATTTGAGTTACTTTTCCTATAGGTCTTTTGATGATTAGATTTTAAATTTTAGGTCAATCCAGAATTATGATGGATTTTTTGAACATATGAATTAGTTTAAAATGGAGCAAAGCTCTTGGAATAAGAGTGGAATAAAAATCTAAAATGCATAGAACTTTCATCCATACTAAACTCAAACTACCCCTGAGAATTTGACCAGATTAAAACCCAAAAATTTACCTGAAAATCGGATCGGTTTGCTCCCGAATTAACCTACTCCCCTTATAATTCCACTGGCCTTCAGATTTGGTTCAATACCTTACTCATCACCATGTTATCGTCATTCGTTTACTTCTTAGTACTCCCAGAATGAAATCTTACGAATACCCTGCCAAGTCCGTCGTCGTCTGCAACATTTTTGGAGACTCCTTTATGTATGAGTACGAGATTGCAAGGTGCCGCCATTATAATTAGAGCCCTGCAAGGAGGCCAGAAAAGAATTACAATGTCTGATCGAAATGCCCTCGACATTGACGAAATCGAAATTGACATCCACATTATTTGTCTGATCATTCTTTGTCTGATTTTTATTTGTAGAGTTTTGATAACTACTATTCTACAAAGAACTTTGATGATCATGGGAAGTTGGATTAGAAATAACTTGACACTATTCTTCGTCTTCTCCATTTTCTTTTCTTTCGTATTCTATCGACAACTCAATTTTCCATCAATTTTGTTATGGAATTTAGTGTTATAGTCGAGGAGCGACGAGGTAGGTTCTTGAAGAAATATTGTTTTGCAGAGTTGTTTGGGGTAGGTTCTTGAAGAATATTTTTTTGCAGACTTCTTTGCTATTTCATAATACAAATTCGATAATTATATACCATGAGATAAGATGAAGAATATTGTTTTGCAGAGTTATTCTATATTTCATAAAACATATTTGATCATTATATATCATGAAATAGGATGGATACATGCTATCTTAATTAAAATGTAATGTTGGATATTTTTGTCAGGGCACTTGGTTTGTTTCTCATGCAATAAAATTTAATAACTGTTCTCACTATCATAAATCAGTAAGAGTAGTTACAATGTAGCTTTCTTCATTTTTAAACTAGATATGGAATACAGAATTGGTGTATGAAACTTTTTTCTTTAAATAATTATTTAATAAATATTTATATACATGTACTTAAGCATTAAAGAGATTGAAGTTTTACTTATGATTTTCAAATAATTTAAATCCTTTATAAATTATAAAGGATTGAAGTTAAAGTCTTTGATCTACTTTCACATAGAGACTAAACACACTTAAGTTTTACTTATGATTTCTAAATAATTTAAATACATTATAAATTATAAAAGACTGAAGTTAAAGCTTTTGATGTACGCAAGTTTTACTTATGATTTCCAAATAATTTAAATACATAATAAATTATAAAGTACTAAAGTTAAAGATTTTGATTTACATGCACACTGCTTTGATCTTGATGCAGGAGCATCGACAACTCATCAAGTGAGCCAGTGGAAGCGGAAGACAACTGGACAAGCCAACACACAATTTTGAAATTACTTTGGAATTATTGTGCCACTCTTTAATGAAGTCATTTATGAAGAAGCACACTTGTATATTGTAATGGACCATGAGACTTTAAGCTCTCGTCCTTTAGGCAGATAGAAGGCTTTTATTTTAGTTAATGCTGGTAGGTAGATTTTAATTGTAGATTTGATAGCGTAGAAATCCAAGAGGGAAACGAGATATAGACACCCTCCTTGTACATTGTATTATGATTTTCTGGATTATCAAGCATTCAGGAAGAAGAAGAGCATGCAGAGGAGTGTATGAAGAACACCCATGTACAGACATCGAATTAATAGAAAGAGCTTGGATTCAATTTCATGGTTCGTGTTATTCTCTGTGTAGTTATGATATTATGCTCATGAATGTTTGTTTTCTGTTATACACTTACTTTTATATGTTGTGTATGTGATTTCATGGTTGAATAGAAGTCTGAGAAAGAATGTGAATGAGTTTCAATTGTTTCTCTAATTGAGCCGAGAGATTCCTGTAAGGAGTGCAGTTGAATTGTCCGCAAGGAGTGTGTCGACAGAGAGGTTCGATTAGAGTTAGCTATTGTTCTCATTCATCTTAGAAGTGTAGAGGCACAATGCCATACAAGGAGTGAGCAGGCCAAGGGGAAGTCTTAGAGTTGTAAACCTGAGAAAAAATTTGAAAGACTACTGCTGTAGGAGGGCGCAGAGTCAAGTGACTTCAACACTTAGATATTTCGAAGATTTTCCGCAAGGAGTGCGCACAACCAGTTCTCATAAGGAATTGTGAAGTCGAGAACAAGATTAGGAGGAATAAGCCTTCAATTCCACCGAAGGATAAGTGCAGGGAGTTGTTGTTGAAAACCTGAGAGATGCGCCACTGGTTGGCGAGAGGGTGAACAAGTCTTAGTGGAGGAGCATTAAGAGGTTCGACGCCCAGGAGGAGGTAGAGCCATCGATTTGGAGTCACATGGACTGTCAAATTCACACGTGACATCGCATATCGGGGATTCGCGAGGTGAAATCTCAAGTTTGTGTAACAAATATTGCAATATCGCGAGTAGCAATATCCCGATAGACTCAGAACCATCGATTATGCGAGACGCGTGTCAGGAGATCCCGAGGAGTCGGGGATCGGAGAATCGATATTTTCAGGGGTAGAGGAAACTTGCAGTTCGAAGTCGCGAAGCACGATATCTCGACAGTGACGTGGCAGTGTGGGACCACGAGAGCTAGTGGAGTACAAGTGGCATCATATCGGGGATCGGGAAAAAGAAAGTCACGAGTCCATCGACATCGGGACTCACGATCTTGCAAGTTCCAAAATCCTGATAGAAGGATAGAAGGTGGAGAAGTCAAGTCCACACAAGTATCGAAGGATCGACACATCAAGGTTCGGAGGTTGGAAATTCAAGTTGTTGATGTCGCGAGTGGCGATTTCCCGATAGGGAGAATTCCGATAGTAGGGGAGAAGTCAATGCTGACTCACATCGGGTTTCGGGGAATCGTGAAGCACGAAACATGTGACCTCAGGATTCGCGAAGTCGCGAATTCCGATTTCCCGATCGTTAAGGGAGATCATTAAGGAGTTGCTATGGGTGAAAAAAAAATTCCTGACATTGAATTAGAGGAACATTCAAGTTCTTCGGGCCGAAGGAAAAGAAGGTCCTGAGGAGAGCGATCGTGCTCTGAGGAGTGCGGTTGGCGTCAGGGTGGTATCAGAGCAGGAATATCTTTGCTTTCTATAGAAAAGAAGGAGAAGGAGTAAATACACCATGCCACCCAGAAGAGAAAGGCAGTCACCGGACCTAGAAGACAGGGAGGTGCGAAGAAGAGGTAGGCCAGTAGGAAATCCAGAAATGGAAAGGAAAATGAGAGATCTTTGAGCAAGGCTTGAGGATATGGTGATAGCTCAGAGACGCAGAGTTGGTGCAGGGGATCTTAGTGATTCCAAGGTTGAAGAGGAAGCTGGACATGAAGAAGAGGTCACAGTAGAGGATGCATCAACCGAGCGGTTGATCAAAGCCATTTCCAGAATGGGTGAGAAAACCAAAATGGACATTCCAATCTATGAAGGAAATCTGGATGCAGAGGAGCTGCTAGATTGGATTAGGGCTCTTGACACTTACTTCGATTATGAAGAAATTGAAGAGGATAAAAAGGTCAGGCATGATGTCACAAAATTGAAGGGACACACAGCATTATGGTGGGACGAGCTTCAGGCATATAGACGTTCCAAAGTCAAGCAAAAGATCAAAAGATGGGATCGAATGATTGCGAAGATGAAGGCAAAATTCATCCCAAGGGATTATCAAATCACACTGTTCAGGAGAATGCAAAACCTGATACAGAATTTGATGACGGTGAAAGAGTATACCGAAGAATTTTACAAGCTCAACATCAGAGCAGGTCATCGGGAAAGCGATGATGAGAAGGTTGCCATATATCTAAATGGTCTGAGATACGACATTCAGGATGAATTGAGCATGGTAACAATCCAAACAGTTGAGGATGGTTATTAGATGGCTCTGAAAGCAGAAGAGAAACTGAGCCGTAAGCAAGGTCAGCGAGGGCGAGGCAGAAGTCAGCCTAGAGGTAAGGCAGTTGCCCAGGACAAATTCCAGAATCCAAAGGAGGAATGGAAGAAACCTCAGGGTAGAGTAGAAAGAGGTGGTACCTCACAGAAAGGACCATACATTGAACAGAGAGGGAAACATAATGAGCAGAAGGGAGATTATGCTGATGCAAATACTTTTCCTCATACCAGAGGTAGAGGAAGAGGCCGAGGTGGAGTAATCACATGTTTCGCATGTGGGAAGAATGGGCACAGGTCATTTGAGTGTCCCGAGAAAAAGAAGGACATCGGAGAAGCTCACATCGCAGAAGCTCAAAGGCGTGATGCTGAGGCTGAAGACGCTGAAAGCGAAAGATCGGTTGTGATGCATAAAGTCCTTTTGACACCTGAGAAAGAGGTGGAAAGCTCAGTCCAGAGGACTAGACTCTTCAGAACAGCTTGCAAAACCAAGGACAGGAAATGAAAGGTTATCGTTGATAGCGGTAGCACGGATAATCTTGTTTCAACCGAGATGGTAGAGAAATTAGAGCTAGATATGACTGATCACCCAAGTCCATACAAAGTTTCATGGCTACAGAAGGGACATCAAGTGAGTGTTACTAAACAATGCTTAGTTGAATTTAAAATAGGAGGATACAATGATAATATTCTGTGTGATGTTATTCCCATGGATGTATGTCATTTATTGCTAGGTAGACCATGGAAATATGACAGAAATGTGATTCATGATGGGAGAATGAACACATATACCCTGGAGAAAAATGGGAGAACCCATATGTTTCTTCCGATAAAGGAAAAGGAGGTGAAGCCGGAAGTAAACAACACAATACTCCTCATGAGTGGGAAGGAGCTTCTTACAGAGGTTGAGAAGAATGAAGATCCACAATTCTTTGTTGTCAGAAAGCCAAGAATTATTCTGACTAGCACAAGAGTGGATGATTTACCAGATGAGATTCAGGAACTGCTGGATGTGTTCGCTGATATCATAGTGGACAAATTACCCCATTCGTTGCCACCAGTAAGAAGTGTGAGTCATCACATAGACCTCATACTAGGAGAAAGTTTTCCGAACAAAGCTGCGTATAGGTTGACGTCGCAGGAAAATGAAGAAGTCAAGAAGCAGGTCCAAGATTTGATGGACAAAGGATTAGTCAGGGAAAGCTTGAGTCTGTGTGCTGTTCCGAAAGTGCTCATTCCAAAGAAGGATGGAGGCTGGAGGATGTGTACCGACTCAAGAGCGATTAATAATATCACCATCAGGTACAGATTTCCACTACCGAGAATGGATGATCTGATGGATTGCCTGAGCGGGGCGAGTTATTTTTCAAAGATTGATCTGAAGAGCGGATATCACCAGATTCGCATGAGGGAAGGTGATGAATGGAAAACAACATTCAAAACCAACAAAGGGCTGTATGAATGGATAGTCATGCCATTTGGCTTGACGAATGCACCGAGTACATTCATGAGGCTGATGAATGAAGTCTTGCAGGAGTTCATCGGGAAATTTGTAGTTGTGTATCTGGATGACATACTGATTTTTAGAAAGACGAAGGCCGAGCATTTGAAGCATTTGGCCATTATAATGAGGAAGCTACAGCAGGAGAAGTTGTTGATCAACATGAAGAAGTGCTCATTCATGAAGACAGAGCTCATCTATTTTGGATTTGTCATATCGGTGAATGAATTGAAGATGGATCCGGATAAGGTGGAGGTAATTAAGAATTGGGCATCGCTAAGAAATACTTTCGAGGTGAGGAGTTTCCATGGTTTGGCTAGTTTCTATCGAAAGTTCATCAGAAATTTCAGTGGGATTAGCGCAATGATGATGGACACAGTGAAGAAGCAGCATAAGAATTTTCATTGGACAGCCGAGGCTGAGAAGAGCTTCAATCTGTTGAAGCAGAAGATCACAGAATGACCAGTGTTGGTGTTGCCTGATTTCAAGAAGACATTTCAGGTGAAATGTGATGCCGGTGGGTATGCCATAGGAGCGATCTTGAGTCAGGAAGACAGGCCAATCGCATATTATAGCGAGAAGTTGGATGAAGCGAAGCTGAAATACTCCACGTATGATAAAGAATTTTATGCTATCATACAGGCGCTGAAAAAGTGGAGACATTACTTGATCCCAAAATAATTTTTTATGTATAGTGATAATCATGCATTACAGTTTGTGAGTCAACAAGAGAAGTTGAATCAGAAACATGCAAAATGGGTAGAGTATATGCAGAATTTTACATTTGTAATTAAACACATTTCAGGTACTGCTAACAAAGTGGTTGATGCTTTGAGCAGAAAATGTTTGCTATTGCAGGAGTTTTGAGTCAAAACGTTGGGTTTTGAAAACCTCAGGGACATGTATGCAGGAGATGCATATTTTACAGAGGCATACGAGGCAGATGAGAATCCAGTTCTCAGAGATTAGAGTCTGTGGATAGATTATATGATCCAGGAAGGATTGTTGTTTAGAGGCAATCAAATATGTATTCTGAATTGCTCCATGAGGGAGAACTTGTTGAAAGAGAAGCACAATGGAGGCTTGGCAGGTCATTTTGGCCAAGACAAAACCTTTGCGAAGATGACCGAATCATATTTTTGGCCAGGGATGCGAGAAGAGGTCAAGCGATTTGTTGACAGGTGCAGGATTTGTCAGCATTCAAAAGGGAGAAAGCAGAATGTAGGTTTTTATTAGCCATTGCCCATACCAGAGAGGCCATGGGAGGCTATTAGCACGGATTTTGTATTAGGTTTTCCAAGGACACAAAGAGGTGTAGATTCAATCTTTGTGGTGGTTGACAGGTTTTCAAATATGGCACACTTCATTCCATGCCAGAAGACCAGCGATGCGACACACATCGCAAATTTGTTTTTCAAGGAGATTGTTAGACTCCATGGATTTCCAAAAAGCATTGTTTCGGACAGGGACACTAAGTTCATTGGACATTTTTGGAGGACACTCTGGAAGAAGATGGGAACTAACTTAATGTTTAGTTCTACCTATCATCCACAAACGGATGGGCAAACAGAGGTAGTAAACAAAAGTCTGGGAGATTTATTGAGAAGCTTGGTGACAGAGCACCATAACAGCTGGGACAGCGTATTGCCACAGGCAGAGTTTGCGTACAACGATTTAGCGAATAGGAGCACAGGAAAAAGTCCATTTCATATTATGTATGGGACACAACGGAGAGGAGTTTCTGAATTGCGAGATTCAGGACAAACTCCTACTAGCAGTGCTAGTGCAGAAAAGTTTGCTGAGGCAATGAAAGAACTTCACAGTCAGGTGAAGCAGAGACTACAAAATTGAAATCAGGAGTATAAGCGCAGAGTAGATCAACATCAGAGACAACTTCAGTTCGAAGTTGGTGATATAGTTCTGGCACATCTGAGGAAGGAAAGGTTCCCAAGGGGAACATACAACAAGATCAAAATGAAGAAAATCGGGCCATGTAGAGTCCTGAAGAAATTCAGAGAGAATGCTTATGAAATTGATTTGCCGGATGGCATCGGGATATCTTCGACATTCAATGTCTCAGATTTATATGCATATAAGGCTGAGGAAGCAGGAGCTGGAAATGATGAGAAGCCATAAGTCCAGTGGTGGAAGCAGATGCCGATTGCAAAGAAGCCGCAGATGGAGTACATACTGGACAAGCGAGTGGGAAAGAAGACCAGAAGAAAAGAATACTTCGAGTATCTGGTCAAGTGGAAGAATCACCCAGTGGAGGATGCCAACTGGGAAATTGAAGCAATGATACAGAAGCATGGAGAGACCATGCAGGAGCTCATGGACAGGAGCCCATGAAATCTTTCAAGCCAGGGAGTATGATGCAGGAGCATCGACAACTCATCAAGCAAGCCAGTGGAAGTGGAAGACAGCTGGACAAGCCAACACACAATTTTGAAATTACTTTGGAATTATTGCGCCACTCTTTAATGAATTCATTTATGAAGAAGCGCACTTGTATATTGTAATGGACCTTGAGCCTTTAAGCTCTCGTCCTTTAGGCAGATAGAAGGCATTTATTTTAGTTAATGTTGGTAGGTAGATTTTAATTGTAGATTTGATAGCGTATAAATCCAAGAGGGAAGTGGGATATAGACACCCTCCTTGTACATTGTATTATGATTTTCTGGATTATCAAGCATTCAGGAAGAAGAAGAGCATGCAGAGGAGTGTATGAAGAACACCCATGTACAAACATTGAATTAATAGAAAGAGCTTGGATTCAATTTCATGGTTCGTGTTATTCTCTATGTATTTATGATATTATGCTCATGAATGTTTGTTTTCTGTTATACACTTGCTTTTATATGCTGTGTATGTGATTTCATGGTTGAATAGAAGTCTGAGAAAGAATGTGAATGAGTTTCAATTGTTTCTCTAATTGAGCTGAGAGATTCCTGCAAGGAGTGCAGTTGAATTGTTCGCAAGGAGTGTGTCGATAGAGAGGTTCGATTAGAGTTAGCTATTGTTCTCATTCATCTCAAAAGTGTAGAGGAACAATGCCGTGCAAGGAGTACGCAGGCCAAGGAGAAGTCTTAGAGTTGTAAACCTGAGCAAAACTTTGAAAGACTACTGCTGCAGGAGGGCGCAGAGTCAAGTGACTTCAACATTTAGATATTTCAAAGATTTTTCGCAAGGAGTGCGTGCAACCAGTTCTCATAAGGACTTGTGAAGTCGAGAACAAGATTAGGAGGAATAAGCCTTCAATTCCACTGAAGGATAAGTACAAGGAGCTGTTGTTGAGAACCTAAGAGATGCGCCATCGGTTGGCGAGAGGGTGAACAAGTCTTAGCGGAGGAGCATTCAAAGGTTCGATGCCTAGGAGGAGGTAGAGCCATCGATCTAGAGTCACATGGATCATCAAATCCACACGTGACATCGCATATTGGGGATTCGCGAGGTGAAGTCTCAAGTTTGTGTAACAAATATTGCGATATCGCGAGTAGCGATATCCCGATAGACTCAGAACCATCGATTATGCGAGACGCGTGTCAGGAGATCCTAAGGAGTCGGGGATCGGAGAATCGGGATTTTCAGGGGCAGAGGAAACTTGCAGTTCGAAGTCGCGAAGCGCGATATCCCGACAGTGACATGGCAGTGTGGGACCACGAGAGCTAGTAGAGTACAAGTGGCATCGTATCGGGGATCGGGAAAAAGCAAGTCCCGAGTCCATCGACATCAGGACTCGCGATCCCGCGAGTTCCGAAATCCCAATAGAAGGATAGAAGGTGGAGAAGTCAAGTCCACACAAGTATCGAAGGATCGACACATCGGGGTTCAGAGGTTGGAAATTCAAGTTGTTGATGTCGTGAGTGGCGATTTCCCGATAGGGAGAATTCCAATAACAGGGGAGAAGTCAACGCTAACTCGCATCGGGTTTCAGGGAATCGTGAAGCACGAAACACACGACCTCAGGATTCGCAAAGTCGCGAATTCCGATTTCTCGATCGTTAAGGGAGATCATTAAGGAGTTCCTGTGGGTGAAAAACATTTCCCGACAGGGAATTAGAGGAACATTCAAGTTCTTTGGGCCAAAGGAAAAGAAGGTCATGAGGAGAGCGATCGTGCTCTGAGGAGTGCGGTTGGCGTCAGATCTGCATGAAGTTAAAGTATTACACTGACTAAATAATTTAAATACATTATAAATTATAAATGACTGAAATTAAAGCCTTTGATCTACATGCAGACTGCTTTGATTGATTGACA
>JZKD02S0945566.1:308843-324658 GCA_000966675.3 Picea glauca | reverse complement strand
ACCTTTCAGAACAAAAGGATTAGTGGGAGGGGAGCTTATCCGAGGCACATTAACACCTACGTGTGCCAACTCTACCATCTTATCCTCGGCATAGGTAACTCTAGTGTTTGGATGCGTATAAAATAAAGACATTGACACCAAATGATCTATAGCTCCATTAATAAAAAATGCATGAGAATCCAACGACCCCTGCTAGCTCTGCAAAATAGATCGTCTTCATACGAAGTCCTCGTCGATACAAAGACCTCTAAGAATCCTAGCTCACCATCGTAATCAATCTTGTTTGATCTTTCTTTCGGATGGAGTGGGCTAACTCAAGAGAAATATTTTATTTGAGTTACTTTTCCTATAGGTCTTTTGATGATTAACTTTTAAATTTTAGGTCAATCCAGAATTATGATGGATTTTTTGAACATCTGAATTAGTTTAAAATGGAGAAAAKCTCTTGGAATAAGAGTGGAATAAAAATCTAAAATGCATAGAACTTTCATCCATACTAAACTCAAACTACCCCTGAAAATTTGACCAGATTAAAACCCAAAAATTTACCTGAAAATCGGATCGGTTTGCTCTCGAATTAACCTACTCCCCTTATAATTCCACTAGCCTTCAGATTTGGTTCAATACCTTACTAATCATCATGTTATCATCCTTTGTTTACTTCTTAGTACTCCCAAAACGAAATCTTACGAATACCCTGCCAAATCCGTCGTCGTCAGCAACATTTTTGGAGACTCCTTTATGTACGAGTACGAGATTGCAAGGTGTCGCCATTATAATTAGAGCCCTGCAAGGAGGCCAAAAAATAATTATAATGTCTAATCGAAATGCCCTCGACATTGGTGAAATCGAAATTGACATCCACATTATTTGTCTGATCATTCTTTGTCTGACCGTTATTTGTAGAGTTTTGATAAATACTATTCTACAAAGAACTTTGATGATCATGGGAAGTTGGATCAGAAATAACTTGACACTATTCTTCATCTTCTCCATTTTCTTTTCTTTCGTATTCTATCGATAGCTCAATTTTCCATCAATTTTGTTATGGAATTTAGTGTTATAGTCGAGGAGCGACGAGGTAGGTTCTTGAAGAAATATTGTTTTGCAGAGTTGTTTGGGGTAGGTTCTTGAAGAATACTGTTTTGCAGACTTCTTTGATATTTCTTAATACAAATTCGATAATTATATACCATGAGATAAGATGAAGAATATTGTTTTGCAGAGTTATTCTATATTTCATAAAACATATTTGATCATTATATATCATGAGATAGGATGGATACATGCTATCTTAATTAAAATGTAATGTTGGACATTTTTGTCAGGGCACTTGGTTTGTTTCTCATGGAATAAAATTTAATAAATGTTCTCACTATCATAAATTAGTAAGAGTAGTTACAATGTAGCTTTCTTCATTTTTAAACTAGATATGGAATACAGAATTGGTGTATGAAACTTTTTTATTTAAATAATTATTTAATAAATATTTATATACATGTACTTAAGCATTAAAGAGATTCAATTTTTACTTATTATTTTGAAATAATTTAAATCGTTTATAAATTATAAAGGATTGAAGTTAAAGTCTTTGATCTACTTGCACATGGAGACTAAACACACTTAAGTTTTACTTATGATTTCTAAATAATTTAAATACATTATACATTATAAAGGACTGAAGTTAAAGATTTTGATGTACTCAAGTTTTACTTATGATTTCCAAATAATTTAAATACATAATAAATTATAAAGTACTAAATTTAAAGCTTTTGATTTACATGCACACTGCTTTGATCTGCATGAAGTTAAAGTATTACACTGACTAAATAATTTAAATACATTATAAATTATAAATGACTGAAATTAAATCCTTTGATCTACATGCAGACTGCTTTGATTGATTGACATGAAGTTAAAGTACTCTTAGATGGTACATTATTGATTTCTTTTTAGATTAATCAATATTTTAATTAAAAATATATAGCTTGGGTGGGGTCTGATTTAATGAAAGTAATATTTTTAGTAGTGTTTACTATATTAAAGTAAAGACAACTCTGGTGTTTGGATGCGTAGAAAATAAAGACATTGCCACCAAATGATCTATAGCTCCATTAATATAAAATGCATGAGAATCCAACGACCCCTGCTGGCTCTGCAAAATAGATCGTCTTCATACGAAGTCCTCGTCAATACAAAGACCTTTGAGAATCCTAGCTCACCATCATAATCAATCTTGTTTGATCTTTCTTTCGGATGGAGTGGGCTAACTCAAGAGAAATCTTTTATTTGAGTTACTTTTCCTATAGGTCTTTTGATGATTARCTTTTAAATTTTAGGTCAATCCAGAATTATGATGGATTTTTTGAACATCTGAATTAGTTTAAAATGGAGAAAAGCTCTTGGAATAAGAGTGGAATAAAAATCTAAAATGCATAGAACTTTCATCCATACTAAACTCAAACTACCCCTGAAAATTTGACGAGATTAAAACCCAAAAATTTACCTGAAAATCGGATCGGTTTGCTCCCGAATTAACCTACTCCCCTTATAATTCCACTAGCCTTCAGATTTGGTTCAATACCTTACTCATCACCATGTTATCGTCATTCATTTACTTCTTAATACTCCCAAAATGAAATCTTACGAATACCCTGCCAAATCCGTCGTTGTCTGCAACATTTTTGGAGCCAAGGCCAAACCTAGGGTTTCAAATCTCACCTTATCCCAAAGATATCTTTCTCCACTTCGAAGATATTGAACTTATCGATAAAATAGTAAAATATAATTATAATTTTATCTTATTTATTTATAAGAACCAAAAATTAAATTGGAAATTCATAATATATTATATCAATATTATATGAGTAAAAAAAAATATAAATAATAATAATAATAATGTATTTTTCTTAATTGGATTTAGCTCTCAAATGGTCTGAATTAATGAAGTTTGTGTCCACTAAAATAAAATGAAAAGTTGAGTTTCTAAAAATTTACCAAGTAATAAAGTAAATTGATTTAAGCCTCATGGGATAGCATAATTGGTGAGATGTGCTCACATTTATTGGGTACGGAGGAGGTTAGGAGTTCCATTTCAAGCCTTGTGTCCTGGGGTTACCCTTTAACATCCTTACCATACACAAAACCAACCTAAACTGCTAGTTACCTTACAACAACAAGAATATTTTTACAAAATAGACCATCAAACTTCTCTTAATAATTTATGTTAGAATTAAAAATTAAAAATATAAAAACTCATATAAAACATCTTATGAACATTTGCTTGATATTATCTAATCCAATAATTTTTAATTAGACATAAAAAAAATATATATATATATATATATATATATATATATATATATATATATATATATATATATATATATATATATATATATATACTCCAAATGATAACAAACAAATTATTCAGTGTGAAAATTTCACAATCAATACTCTTTCAATAATACTGTTACTAGTGGCTATGGTTGTCGAAGTGAAGTTCGACAAATGGGACAATCTATGCAACCATTTTGAATTACAGTGAGAGTGAAACATGTGGGAGCATGGTAGCCTATGCAACGATTTCCATTGTCATTTTCGTTGTCATCGGCCACACTCCATGCATCGTTGCCACTCCAACTTCCATTATTATACACAATTTGTTCAACAACTCCAAGAGAACCATTGATGAATCCTGCATTAGTCCATATGTTTGATATAAGAATCACCCTAACTCAAACTACCATAAGTAACTTAGGATCCAAGCCTTCCCCATTTGTTTCCATAGAATAGTTGCTTCTTTTTCTTGTAGCAACGCTAGCTACAATGGAACAATCTTGGTATCTCAAAAAATGTTTATTATGTTTTTATACATCATTGCTTGTCACAAAAAATGTATGGCCTTACCAAATGACTCTTTTTTAGAAGCAACCAAGGAAGTATTTGTATGATTCGTAAGTAAATTCTAGTCTTCTACAATTGAGATTGCATCCCTATAATTCATCAATAAATGATGGAAAATATTTTGATCACACCTTTGTTTTCCTTTCTGGAATATAATATTAAGGATCATAACTATCATGAATGATTTCCATATATATTTTTCAAGACCTTAATATACATATATATGTTATCCATGACATGTGGAAACTATCCCAAATCATCTACCAATACAATTAACCTCCCTCCGAAAGAAATACTATAATTCTTTTGGGAAATCTTGGCAAAGTCTTAAATCAATTTTTATTAATAGATTTCTTCCACTAAAATTCATTTCATCTACCAAGGTATATTTTACACTCTTCATCTCTTCTTGAAAGGTAATTAAACACGAGCCTTGTAAATCAATTATCTCTTTGATTGGTGTATGGAGTGGATAATGAATTGTTGCTGTAGATACATTGAAAGTTACAACCCCTATAGGAACAAAAGAAGTGAGAGAATTTTATTAGGAAGAGACTCGGTTTCAATGATATTTTTATAGATCCAATCAAATAAGAATTTCCTTTCATAAGGGAAACTTTCAAATAATAAACCAATCTTTTTCCTTATAATATAATGACATTAGTTTAGTATTGTGTTTATTGGTGTTTGTGGAATTATTAGTAATCAATTCACATCAATGCCCCGTGTTTTTAAATTTAATTTTATTATTTTTATATAATGGAAGGATACATTTTTCCATTTTCCAAAGTTTAACTTAAAAGGAGATTTTATATTTTATATGTGTCCAAACATAGTAATTTGAGATGATAGTGTAGATATTTCATTGCTAGTTTGGACAATGATTCAAATTCTTTTTTTATCATTCATATCTTTACTAAGCTTTTAGGTAGCATTGATTGGTGTAATTTCTTACCATAAATGCACTTCTTCCTCCAACAAAGATGAAAATCTACAACACCCAACCAAAAGCATTTACTTATGACAAATGCATCAAAACCTTCACAGCCACTTTTTGCTTCGCATTATAGCTACCCCTTGTTTTTCATTATAGATAAAAGTATTCCTTTTCATCGCTGTGATGTTGTCACTATGGGTTCCCTTCTCCATTCAATATGGGCATTTCATTTCACTCCATTTTTCATTATTGATTTATAAACTTCTTCACTAGAACTTATTGTTGCTCCACATCTTAAGCTTCTTGAGTAGTCACCAATCCAAGTTCATTGACTCTAAGAGGGATCATTTAACCACTATATTCATCCATTGATGAGTTGTTGAACTTCATCTTAGCACTGACAGAAGCATCAACAAATATAAACAAAAAACTCTAGCAATGACTTCTTGTAACTCAATTTCCTTCCCTACAAAATCAAAGACTCATCTTCCACTACACACACACACACCATAGATAATAATTGTAGGGATGAAATTGACAAATGAAATTCCCACCCCCTCGAAAGAGACAATACATTTGATTTACTAAGAGATAGACAACTTATTCACTTTCAATTTCCACGTCACTTCTAGATTGTTTCCATTATCGATGATCAATGATTTGCAGTTATGAAATTCTCATTCCCTTCTGTTCTAGTCTCTTGAATGCTCCTCCAATTGAGTGTTTTAAGAATAACAAATGACAAAGATTATGGCAGGAGAAAAGAATGTTGTTAACCTATATCTACAAGTTGTTGTTTGAGTTGAAACATGGTAGACCTATAGGATTGAATCCAATGATTGAGAACATGACCAGTGTTTTGTATTCACTCTACTTAAAATGGATAGAGCTCGTGCTTTCAATTCAACCATGCCACCTCTCTTATATTGAATATTTGAGTGAATAATACCTCACCCAACACTTTGATAATTCATTTTGGATCTGTTTGTATCTCAATTTTTTATCCAATGTTACTTTCTTGTTAGAGCCAACACCTCAATTCTCATATCTCAATCACTAAAACCACCTGTTACCAAAAAATTAAACTTTATTTACTTTGGTGATGTTTATTATTATTATTAGCATTTATTATTAATAATGAGGAAAGAACCATTCAATCTTATGTGATCGACATGAGCATCAAGGGAGGAAAATCCTCGACATGAGTTTTAGCCACATGGCCCTCTACGACATTATCAAAACATTTTATTTTAGATGAGTTATGCCAAAAGCTTGTTAAATATCATAGATAAAAATATACCCAATCAACTCTTTTTTTAAGATTTTGTTATTTAATATTTTTAAAATTCTAGATGGATTGAGAAAAAAAAACTTAAAATAAAATTAATCCATTATTAGTCCCTGCCATAGGCATAGAGGGACTATAGCGATTGATAAAGCGTTGACTACATATTAGTTTGTCCTTTGACTGGAATATTTGAACAATACCTATTGTTGGAGCTATGGAATTAAAAGCATATATTTTTATATATTAAAAAGTACCATATATGTACTGATCTGATTGGCTATGAGATTGGAGGTCTTATTGTTGGCTTCGCTATTCCCATTGCAGTATATGGAAACATATCCAAACCTTTTCTAGTAGACAGTATGTTTTAATCATATATTTTTCCTATATATTGCTTGAAGGTCGATTAATGCTACCATTACTTTGAATGTTTGCATTAGCATTTTCTGCTACCTGAATATATCTGTAAGTTTTGATATGTACTAAGAATATTGAAATGTTTTCATATCCAAGCTTTGTATATTTCTTGAAATTTATTGACACTTATTTCGCGATGCCTCAATAGGCCTGACAACGTAAATGTTTACATGACGCGATRTTCTCCAACACCCTTGACARCTTAAATGTTTTCATACCGCGAGGTCCTTAGACAGCYTGAGAGTCTTAAATGTTTATGTAAATATGGTTCTTGGAGTACATGCCAGTTCAATAGCCATTGTATGTTTCATCCTTGTTCTGCCATTGAAGCTACATACATTGTTTACTGGTTCGGTGACTGCTTCTTCTTTGCTRGTTTGTCGGGTGTTTCCATTGTATGTTTCATCCTCGTAATCATTGAAGCTAGATACATTGTTTGCTGGTTCGGTGAGTGGTTCTTCTTTGTTGGTTTCTCRGTTGTTGTTTTTTGTTGTTTCGCTCGCGATTTGATTTGTGCTTMTGCATTTCATCGTTTYGGAGTAAGTTTCGATGCCATAGTTTCATTTTGTATTCCTTGTTTGTTGTTYAGTGTGTGCAGTTTGCAAGTAAGAATGTTTGCTTATTTGTAGTCGCATGTTCCTTGTATCTTTCCGGTTMCTTTTCTTCTTCAAATGCAGTTTGGTAATCGTTGAAGATACATATGTTGTTCACTGGGTCGATGGATTTTGCTGGTTCGTTGGTTCCTAGGTTGATGGTTCTGTTTGTTTGSTTGGGRTTTGCRCTTTGGGGCCCTRGGGGTGTAGTTTGGCCTCTTCATGCTTTCTYGTTGGTTTGGTCCTTGCTGGTTTCTTTTCTTTGATTCGRCCTTGYAGGGTTGGGGTGCAACGRTGGTGGTTGGAGCTTTTWTTTTTATTTTTTTATTTTGGATTGTTATTGTTTTTTTGGGGYGCTTTACAGTGTTCARCCCCTRCAMCCAGCARTCAATMTTCARTTGTGTTATTTTCCATTTTTGCAGAGGCSRWTATCTATATTTYTGTGATATTTTCCTGCTGCTCAAGTCCTACCATGAAAGAAAATAGWTGCATACAAAATTGTTGGAGGATTACATGTGAAGTTACAATATCYGTTGTTTTTTTGTTGGGATAAGGAATATGTATGCAACCTACATTTATAGACCATGTATGGTCAGATGTGCGGATATGAAATGACATGTTATTTCTCCTCTACATAGAYTGGTGTACGCAYGATACAATTTGTGTTGTGCTTGAGATATGATATGTGCAAGAAAGATTCTTCAAGATTATATTTTCATGTCTGGAAGCATGTCTAGGTAGTTTTCCATGGAAAACTGAGAACTTGTAACGTGGGCACAACAATCTGCATAGAGGATAAAGAACACGGTTGAAGGGCATATCTAGATGAATTTCCAGGGAAAACCAGAAATCGTTTAGTTGCGACCATGCAATTGTGTGATAGTTTCTTCCTTGCAATATATTTTGGCCAGGGGAAAAGAAGCTAGACGTTTACACCCATGGATAGAGAAGAGCAAAGGTTCATGTTTCTACCTTTGTAAACTGTTCATTGAGTCAGTTTTTTTGTATCTACATATTGCTTGTTCTCCAGTGAATACCAGCTTCCATTGATGTACATTGAATTTTGTGGATTCCCACATTGAAACAAACAAAGTAGCTGGAGAAAAGGAGGGAGTCTTGACTGCATCAACTGAAGATGATATAGAAAGGTGCATGCTTGTACTGTTGTTTCATATTGTGTTGTTTTGTATTTCATTTATGGTTTGTATATGTGTTAAACTATTTGTGTGCCTTCCTACATGGTAAGTTATCTTGGTTACATATGTTCCTTCCTGCATACTAAGCTAGTTTATGTCCGTTGTGTTTGCGCTGCATTGTTGCATTTAAAGAAACAAAATTGTTGGATAGGACGAAGGACTCTTTGGCGGGTAAATAGACCTTTTTATTTTTCTTTTAGATGTCTATTTTCATACTAACTTGCCTTCGTCTCGATTGCATCTTCGATGTTGTTGCCTTGGAAAAAACAGGTTTCTTGGATAGGAAGATGATTTCTTTTGTGTAGCAGCAGAGGGTTCTTTGGTACAATATTCTAAAAGGGATACCAAGTATGCCAGTAAATTAAATATACAAACTGAGAGGGAGCATATAATATTATACTTGAAAATGATGAATTCGTAGTAATGGGCCTTTCTTGCTCCCTGTTTCTACTTTTTCCATTTTCTTTTATCCCTTTTGTTTTCTAATTCATCTGCTTAGTGTGGTTTCTGAAAATTCCCTCGTGCTTCGGTTGGCGGACTAACGAACTGACATATGTGGTCCTAATTCTACCTTATTCCATAGTTACCCACTTTTTTGATTGTGGCTACCAGGTTGGCAGGTTGAAGATTGCTCCCTTGGCTTCCAGAGCTCCGCGATATACAGATTGGCCATGGTGACCTGCGGTCACTCCCTATTTACTGTTAAACATTTCTCCAGTTAAAAAATTAAGATGCATACAGTTTTATGGTTATTTGGTCCTTCCGATGGACAATATACAATGCATATATTTGTTTACTCCTGATGTTCATCTACACATGCTTGCATAAGAAAAATTTGGACTAGTGAGACGACCATGAGCAGTTAGTCATCCCAGACATCAGCAGACCGAAAAGGTCAAAGGTAAAGATGCATATGTTGTGTTCTTACTATGTTTACTAAAAAAATTATGTGGGCTATATATTAATCTATGACATGGCGGATATGTTGATTCCATTTGCAATACATGGTTTCCAACTTGCAAGAAGTATCAACAAGTACAAGCGAAACGCCGAACGTGTTGTATGTTCCGTAGACCAAGAGGTGTGGTTACGAAACTCTGGCTCCATATTTCATCAATACTATTCGTATACTTGTAGCACACTACCATTCACTTTAGTTTTCCTGTTCAAAAAATGTGATCAGGTCTAGAGTTGTGACATCCAAAGTACTATCAATATAGGGCTTGAACAACCTCCAAATTGGACAACTGTTCATCGGGGACATAATGGTTGTCTATACCACCTACTTGGACAAGGAAAACAAAAGTAGATCCATTATGTGTGCTGATATGACAAACAAGGATGCCATGATGACAGTCACATTGACTGTTCCTCCACAACTTGTCCAGAAACATGCAGAAAATATATTGATGCGTAATGGGATATCCATTACAAATTTTAATGTATTTCCCAAAATAGTATATGACCATGGTTACTGCAATCAAATTATTTTTCTCAACGAAACAAGTATTGTGGAAAAAAATCTTGCTATTTGTTCAGAATATTGCTTCCTCCTAGACGCGACTATTAGGCAGCTTGCACAGAGCACTGATATTTACCCAATCGAAATGATTGGGGCTGCTGTGACACTGGTGAGAAAATTTGGGTCGCAACACATTCTCTATATAAAGGATGGAGAGTCGGAAAATGACAAGGCAACGATACCGCTTTTCATATTCAGTTTTGTTCTTAACTTTCGTGTCTTCATATATGTCAGATAAGTTACATAAATATTGCACTGTTCCATGTTGCAAATACAATTGTTCGATATGTATTTAGATTTGTTTTCATCAATGGAACAACAATTGCATAGAGGGAACATTCCACTTATGCTGTTCAAAAATATAACAAAGAAGAAGGATGCTAGAGAAAGGATCTTTCGGACAACCCAGGTAACGTTTGTAATAGAGTTGTGAGAAGATATAGTAGAGGATCTAGAGAAACTAGCTAGCTCTATAATCGTTGTGCGTATACATCCACAAAATCATCCTCACTTTGCTTATAGAAATAGTCTTCAACAAATTTTTGCACTTGTTTACTTTTTCTTTTTTGTTTTACAGGGGAGGGGGGGATGCAGTTGCGTATTATATTGTTTAATGTATTAATCCCTTTGCTCACATTTCAAGGTTGAAGGTCTTTTAGTTGCATCCAATGTGTACTCGACCCCCTTTGAGCCTGTATGTGAAAAATGCCATTCCGCTGCTTCTGATTTCGCTTTGATAAGTGATGATACAATTGATTGTCTGCGATATAATGAAAAATGTCCATATATTTATGGACATTGCATCAATGGTGTTATCTGAACCGTGGGAAACACAACTTTGCAGTGTTTAGTTAGGTAGCCTCTATTAAAAAATGTGCTTCCTAAATTGGCAGAGTTGTTGTATGAAACTTATTTACACAAGAAGGCAAGAAATTTCCATATGCTACGGTAGCTTTGGATACAGAGAAAACTCACCTTAAATGAGGACAATGCAATTTTGCATATTACTGAAGGAGGGCAAAAAAAAAAATTAAATCAAACTTTGGGAGGAAATGAAAATACCTCATGTCTCTCTGTAATATTTTTTCAACATCCAGATGAATGTTCGTTTCAAGAGAAAAGGAATGTGCCGACATATTTTCTTTGTGTATCAAATTGTTTGGTGCAAAGGTCGATGGGTTCTGGTCAATGGAACCTTCTGGGAACTTTATTCTGGGCTGTTTAAACTATGGTTGGTTCTTGGTTATCTGGTTTGTCTATCAATTTGTATACCGTAGAACTCCAACTCTTCTTTGGAGGACACATAACAATATAGTTGAATTTTTTTGGCCAGTTGGCACGCAGATCCGCTTGATAATTTCTATGGCGATGTGACGCAAATGTACTATGTGACTTGTTTTGGAAAATTTCCTTGATTGATGAACTTGGTCAAATTATTGTTGTGAAATAATTTGAAATCAACGAATATATAGTGTGTGAAGTGCAACTTTCCTATCATGCCAACAAGAGGCTCTTAAAATTCAAATTGATCGTTGTTTTCACAATTTTTTCTTATTCGATGAACTTGGTAAAATTAATATCCTAGAATAATTTGAAATCAACGAATATATACTGTGCGGACTGCAATTGTGCTATCATATGAACAAGAGGGCCTTAAATTCAAATTGCTCCTTGTTATGCTTGCGGTGATAGAATTTTACAAAAAATATCTTTTGTTTCCTTCATTTTTTAAAAATAAGCGATTTAACATCCTTTAATAATTTAATGTAATTCACTTGTACAATAACAATACTTAATATTAATATTTTAGTATCTGAAAATAATGTTTTTAGCTGAAGTTAGATAGGATGAGCATTGCTAAACAATTGCAATCTTGAACCCGCCAGATGTGGAATCCGCAAGTCCACCTGTCAATTTGTATATCGCAGAAGTTTGGGTGATATTTGCAGGACACCAAACAAAAGAGGTTCAAATTTCATCCCGCCAGGCGAGAACCCGCGATCCAAAAAGTGACCAAGTATGGAACGAGGGATCTACATATGCTCTATAAAATCTCTTGTCCATACTTTATAAAAGTACATGTTTACTATGTATTTCTCGTTTATCGGAAAACTTTTATATCAGTCGCCCGACCAAATTGTACAAACTTTCTTGTTTAATTAAATTCTGCAATAGAAAAAATTATTATTAATAATTTAGTATTGAAAATCATGTTTTTAGATATGTTAGATAGTTTATAGGGATTAGTATTTGTAAACAATGACAAACTTGAACCCGCCAGCCCTCAAGTCCATCTGTCTGTATATCGCGGAACTCCAAGGGCTATTCGAAGGACAAGGAACAATGAAAACTGCAATGTTGAGCGACGCAGCCCATGGGTCCGTTTTTCAATTTGTAAATCGTGGAGATGTTCTTGGTGTTTGTACAATGTGGAACAATAGAGGCCCAATTTTCAGCCTGCGAGCCCCACAGACCAGATAAAAAAAATTCGCTAGATACGAAATTCATACCGGATCGCTACGGGACAATAAAACTGCAATGTTCAACCAACTAGCCCGAGTCCACCTGTCCACTTGTATATCGCGGAAGTCTGGGTGCTATTTGTAGGAGATGGAACAATGGAGACTATTGTCAACCCACCAGGGCGTGAACCAAAAACTACCTAGGTATGGAATTAGGGATCTACATATGTTGTATAAAATATCATTCCATATTTTATATAGAGACAATGTCCACAAGTTCACGTGTCAACTTGTATATCGCAGAAGTCTAGGTGCTATTTGTAGGACACAAAACAATAGATACTTAATTTTCAGCCTGCCAAGTCGCGAACCCACTATCCAAAAAGTGCCCAAGTATGGAATGAGGGATCCGCATATGTTCTAGAACAATGTTTTTGTACAGTGCGAAACAATAGATGCCCAATTTTCAGTCCGCCAGCCCCAGAGCTCCCGATAAAAAAAAATCGCTAAATATGAAATTAATACGGGATCTCCGCATATGTTGTATAAAATATCATTCCATACTTTATTTAGAGACTATGTCCACAAGTCTGCGTGTCAATTTATATATCGCAGAAGTCTAGGTGCTATTTGTGGGACACAGAACAATAGATACTTAATTTTCAGCATGCCAGGTCGGGAACCCGTGATCCAAAAAGTGTCGAAGTATGGAATGAGGGATCCGCATATGTTCTAGAAACATGTGTTTGTAAAGAGAGAAACAATAGATGCTCAATTTCCAGCTCGCCAGCCCCAGATCCCCCGATAAAAAAAAATGCTAAATTTGAAATTCATATGGGATCGCTACGGGACAATAAAAGTGCAATGTTCAACCAGTCAGCTCGATTCCACCAATCAATTTGTATATTGCATAAGTCAGGGTGTTATTTGTAGGAGACAGAACAATAAAGACTCTATTTTCGACACACCAAACCGTGAACCCGTGATCCAAAAACTGCCTAAGTATGGAATGAGGGATCCGCATATATTGTATAAAATCTCATTCCATACTTTATATAGAGACTATGTCCAAAATTCCACGTGTCAATTTGTATATCTTGGAAGTCTAGGTGATATTTGTAGGACACAGAACAATAGATACTTAATTTGCAGCCCACCATGTCCCGAACCCGCAATCCAAAAAGTTCTCAAGTATGGAATGAGGGATCCTTATATGTTCTAAAACACTATCAATTTGTATATCGCAGAAGTATGGGTGCTATCTGTAGGAGACAGAACAATAAAGACTTTATTTTCGTCCTACTAGGCCGCTAGCCCGCGATCCAAAAAATTCCTAAGTATGGAATGAGGGATCCGCGTATGCTGTATAAAATCTCATTCCATACTTTATATAGACTATGTCCACAAGTCCACGTGTGAATTTGTATATTGTGGAAGTCTAGGTGCTATTTGTAGGACACAAAAGTCTAGGTGGTATTTGTAGGACACAGAACAATAGATACTTAATTTTCAGCCCGTCAGGTCATGAACCCGCGATCCAAAAAGTGCCCAAGTATGGAATAAGGGATCCGCATATGTTCTATAACACTATCAATTTGTATATCACAGAATTCTGGGTGCTATTTGTAGGAGACAAAACAATAGAGACTCTTTTTTTGGCTCGCCAAACTGCGAGCCCACGATCCAAAAATTGCCTAAGTATGGAATGAGGGATCCGCATATGCTATATAAAATCTCATTCCATACTTTATATAGAAACTGTCCACAAGTTTGTGTGTGAATTTGTATATCGCAGAACTGTAGGTGTTATTTGTAGGACATGGAACAATAGATACTTAATTTTTACCCCGCCAGGCCGCGAACTCGCGATCAAATGCAATGTTCATCCAAGTAGCCCATAGGTCCTCCTATCAATTTGTATACCACGGAAATTTGGGTGCTATTTGTAGGACATAGAACAATAGAGACTCTTTTTTCATCCCACGAGGCCGCCAACCCGCGATAAAAAAACTGCCTAACTATGAAATGACTCTTTTTTATATGGCTCATTTGTCGAAATACTTTTATATCACTTAGCCGACCAGATTGTTCAAACTTTCTCGTATAATTTAATTATGCAATATAGATATTTAACAATAATAATTTAGTGCAGGTCAGGTTCTGAATTTGTATATCGCGGAATTTTCACTGCTATTTGTAGAGAGAAGAATAATAGATGCCCAATTTTTTTCCCACCAGCCTGAGAATCCCCGATCCAAAAAAGTTGCTAATTATGGAATTAATACGGAATCGCTAAGGAAAAAAATAATGCAATGTTGAACCAACCAACCTGCAAGTCTACCTATCAATTTGTATATCGCAGAAGTGTAGGTGCTATTTGTAGAACACAAAACAATAGAGGCTCAATTTTCATCCCGCTAGGCCGAGAACGATCGGTTATTCACATGCCCTGGGTATATATTCGCCCGACCGCTTTTCATACTTTGGTATTTCTTGGAATCAGTTTCACCATTGCTGTTGCCTTTGTACTTGTTTCCAGATACACAATAATTAAGATTTAATGCTAGTAGCCATCCTGCAGCAACCGTTAAAACTGTCATTAATGTCCAGAAGTCTGGAGAAGATTTCTCATTAGTACGAATTAAACTAAGATTTTCCCATAAGCATGTTATACTTTCCAAGTATTCATTTCAAAGGCCACGCAATATTTTTTTTTTGTGCACCGACGTGTTGGTTCTTTTAAGAAATTTATGATTCTTAATCTCTTTTCGTCGTCACCGCCACGTTTGCACTTTTTTCTAATTGTGCAATTAGTGAGCTGTGATGGTCACAACTCATTTCGCATGAAACCTGGAAATTGTCATTGATCAGTGAAAGGCTCGAGGAGATATTCTATTGATACACATTAAACCATAATTTGCGGAGGCTTATATTATCCCTCCCCGATTTTCATTTCAAACATCATCTCGACCAAATGGAAATTATAAATAACTTCTGGAAGCATTTCTCTCCACAAACAGTAAACACATTGGGGCATAATGGCCAGAGGTTCCACTATTCTAGGGAATATTGTTACTATTCATCTCCCTGCGCCTTGTAGCAAAAAATGAGATGGTCCCTTGGTACAACGAGAGATATATTTCAAGCCAAAAAATTCCATTGCAACCCTGGCTAGTCAGATAACCTGCCTAGTTGCAGTCATTGCTATCGCAGAAGCTAATGCCATGAATTTTGAGCCGGAAGAAGATGATCTGATGGACGATGATACGACAATGGATGATGGTAATGCAAATAATCTTCCCACTCCTGCACCCAAATTGAAATCATCCATAATGAACAGACCTTCCCAACTCAGTGATCACAGTCATGACAACACCAAAAGGAGTTTCAGAAAAGAAACTGACGGTGAAAGCAACAACCACTTTGCACCGTAAAAGTAGGAATTCCAGAGTTCCAAATTAGTTTGTTCTGGGTGGAAGAGTTTAAGTGTAAAG
>JZKD02S0945566.1:269066-296189 GCA_000966675.3 Picea glauca | reverse complement strand
TCAACATCTTTATAATAAGGTGATCATATGTGTAGAGGATCAACATCATGACAACATAGATAGCATCTTTATAATAAGGTCATATGTGTACAAATGTTTTCTTTATATAATAATGGCATATACACCTAACATAAGTTTAGGGTTATTGTTTATGTATCTTATTAGTCCCTGCTAAAGCAGGGAATATAGCAATCAATTACTATCATTTCACCGATTAGGGTTTAGTTTCAAGAGCAATTCCATATCTTTATCAATGAAGAGAGAGAGACATTATAGCTACAATTGAAGGGAAAAGGGTATGTGGATTCCATAAACCTAGAATATTATGGAATCTACATACCCTTTTCCATAGAATATACTAATTATATCCAAAAACCAAAGACATGAAATATGGTATAACTACACATATTATATAAATATATTATCAAGGAAAAAATAAGCTAAATGCAATTTCGACATTTGAAAAAAAATTTACAAGTTAAATGAGTACATCAATAAAAAATAACATACTAACCTTGCAAGTTCAAAATACGAGCTATGTAGATCAAGAATTGGATTTTTTCAACCGGTGGGTGACGGAAAAAATAAACAGCTCAAACAAAATCCAAGAACAGTGTTGCAACTATAGCAATTGTGTCACAAAGTCTCTTAAAGTCACGTATATATAGATAAAATAGTCAACTAGCCATTAACACCGACCAATGAGATAGACAAAATTTCCGTCGCTATTGCCATGAAATTTTGTCTCTATAGCGACGAAAATCCCGACTAGGTTAAATTAATATTTTTGTCGATATTGTGATGCACTTTCATGGCAGTAGCGACGAAAATCCCGCCCTGTTTAAAAAAAATATTAGACTAGTGGAAGCGTGGAAAATTTTCGTGGAATAATCCGCCCATATGTAGTAGTGGCTAGTTGGTATGCCACTGGTCCGACTTGAGTTAAAACTTCAAATGGACCACAAAACCTTGGTGCCAACTTGGAAAAATTCCTAGTTTTAGGGAGCTCCTCATTGCTTTGAATTTAGGAAATACATGTTCTCCAACATTAAATTCATGATGTTGTATTTTCATATATGCATAGCTATTTTGTCTATCTTGCGCCACTTTTGAATTATGTTGTACCCTTTTAACCATTTGTTCCATTTCTTGGATCATTTTGGGTCCAACCATAATTCTTTCAACCAAATTATCCCAACTGATTGGGGTCATACATTTCCTTCCAAATAAAACTTCAAAGGGACCCATCCTTGTCGATGCTTGATACTGATTATTGTAAGAGAATTCGAGTAAGTGTAGATATTCTTCCCACTTAGTTGGCTTTGTTCTTATGTGCATTTGCAACATATCTTCAATAATGTGATTCGTACGTTCTATTTTCCCATCTATTTGCGGATGGTAACTTGTGCTGAAATTCAAATTAGTACCCAAAAATGAAAACAATTTCTTACAAACATTTGAGGTAAATTTAATGTCTCTATTAGAAATCACCATCTTAGGAACCCCGTGCAGTCTAAACATTTATTTCATAAAAATTTAAATGGTATTAACTGCTTTATAAGTAGATTTCACAGGTAAAAAGTTGCAAACTTACTTAACTTATCAATTACTTCCATAATTGAATCGTTTTGTCTTTGAGTCTTAGGAAAACCTGTAATGAAGTCCATTGAAATAATTTCCCATTTCCATTATGATATAGGAAGAGGTTGTAAAATACCTGTAGGATGTTGATGTTTCTCTTTCACCTATTGACCATATACGCATGTAGATAAGTATTCAGTTGTTTCAAATTTCATATTAGTCCAATAAAACTATTTCCTTAAAGATGTTTTAATTTTCTAGTATCCTGGATGACCATAATAGGGATTTTTGTGCAGCTCATTTAGGATCATTATCTTCAATTTAGCAGAATTAGGTACTTGAACCCTAACAATCCATTTTTAACGATACTAGAATCTATACTATGAAAATTTCTCTCATTTTCTTGTAATTGATCTGTTGATTTGATTTATTCTACATCACTTTTGCTTGCAGATTTAATTTTGTCCTCAATATCATTTTCTCCTTTGTTGATAATTACTTCATATAACACATTAGTTTTGTGTATTAGTGCATCTGCAACTTTATTTTCCTTTCCTTTGATGTGTCGTACTTTGAAATCAAACTCGCTTAGTCATGATAACCACCTTTCATGTCTTGCATTGAGATCATGTTGATTGAACAAGTGTTTCATACCACTGTTATCTATTAGCAATATGAATTTTCTTCCTATTAAATAATTTCACCACATTTTTAATGCATGAATTACATCTACTAATTCTAGATCATGATTTATGTAGTTTATTTCATGTTATTTTAATTTGCATGATTTGTAGACTGCGGGTGCAATCTGGGGCACATGGATCTGGAATTAGTGCAGGAAATGAAGAAAATATGCCAGTGTTAGCTGCAGCACTAGGATTTCCAATTGGCGCATTCAATAATATGCCAGTGCTAGCTGCAACACCAGGATTTCCAATTGGCACATTCAATGATATGCCAATGCTAGTTGCAACACCAGGATTTCCAATTGGTGCATTCAATGATATGCCAACGCTAGTTGCAGCACCAGGATTTCCAATTCACACATTCAATAATAGAGTGTGGCAAGAGAAAACTGACGAAGCACGATTTGGATTTTAGGTACACAATAATAGAGTGTGGCTGGAGCCAGATGACGAATATATATTTGATGATGGTGAGGAACCAGGATTTGGGATTGTGGCAGGCAATGGTGTAGATTCGCCAAGGCATGGAGTGTGGCTGGAGCCAGATGAAGAATATATAATAGATTATGGTGGGGCATCAATATTTGGGATTGAGGAATACAATGATGTAGATTGGCCGAGGCATACATCGTGGCCGGTTCTAGCTGGGCCAATGCATGGAGTGTGGCCGATACAACTAGGTGGTTGGGCGATGCAGCTAGGAGGTGGGCCAATGCTAGCTAGGTTGATGCATGGAGTGTGGTTGATGCATCTAGGAGGTGGGACGATGCAGCTAGGAGGTGGGTCGGTGCTAGATGTGCCTATGCATGGAGTGTGTTCAATGCAACTAGGAGGTGGTCCAGTGCTAGTTGGGCCGATGCATGGAGTGTGGCCGATGCATCTAGGTGGGTCAGTGCATTTAGGCCCACAAATAATTGGAATTCCTAATGTCCCACACCTATTTCCATTTGTTCCTGGTGATTTTGAAGACAACATAATTCTTGACTTCACAATTGGATTAAATGAAGAAGCAGTGAATGGCGTCCCAGAGATACTGGAGAAAGTGTGTGAATCTGTTGAATCCGATGAACTTGTCGTTGAACAAGGAGAGGATTGTGCTATTTTATTAGAAGCCTTGAATCATGTCGAGAACGATGACAATGAAAATGGAAATGGAAATCATACTCTGCATCGACTATCATGCTCCCACCTCTTTCACTCTCACTGCATTTAAGAATGGTTTCACTGAAACCTCAGTTGTCCCAATTATCGAACTCCACTTTGACTGCAGTAGCCACCAATAACCATATTTATTATGAAATTATAGCCACAGGTAACTGTATTTATTATGACTCTATTATAAATGAAATATAACATAGTGTAATTATGTTATCATTTGGATTATATATTTTCACCCATCTAAAACTTTGATTAATTTCAATTATATATTTATGTGACCATCTAAAACTTTGATTTATGACTCTGTTATAAATTAAACATAACATAGGGTGTTATCATTTGGATTATATATTTATTTTTATTTTGGGGAGCATTATTGGATTAGATTATATCAAGTAAAAGTTCATAAGATATTTTATGTCAGTTATTATAATGATAAGGAGCAGTTTGACCATTTAAAACTTTGATTAATTTTTTAAACATTCTGGTCTCTCATAAGATCATGGGCTCCCACAAGCTCATGAAATAAATTGGCCCTCTTGACCCACTGTTGGGTAACTTGAAAATCACCACCTCATAACATGCAAACATTACATTAGTTATACTGTCAACATCTTAAATAAGGAATCCACATGTTAACTCTTGCATGCCATCATGAGAATACAACATCGTTTTCATCAACACATGCTCTCATTTGTCATCATAAAACATCTTATCATAAAGGAATTACATGAAATTACATCATGCCGACACATTAGAAGATACTATGATATGAATCTAACCTCAACATATCTTTATCAAAGATATACCATTGCATCAACAACATAGATGGAACCATATATTATGTTATATTAACATCATGAAAATGAGAATCATCTCAACATATTTCACATGTAGGGTAAATGAATATTAAAAGTGTTGTGAGTAAATGAATACTAGCTTTTATCTGTAAAACATTCACATAGGCCCATGACAACAGGTTCCAAAAAGTTCTACCACAATTGAAGTAGGGTTCTCCAACTTCCTGAAGCTCTCCATCTCATTCCATATAATTACCACCACATTCATAAACCAGAAAGCCAATAAGTATGCAAATTCAAGAAGCATGGAATCAATTGGTCGATTATCCTCCCTTTCTGTAGGGAATTGAGAAACAAAAGTATGGTCGTCCTAGTGATATGCATATTAATTCCCAACCACCTACTTGAAACCAACCCTATTAGGATTGTGGGTACATGACCCCCTTCTGATGAAGCTCTATGTAAAACAAGGAATGAAATCCCATACTATGCCAGGATGCCCTATTGAGATCAATGGAAGGAGAAACCATAGGTCCATGGTTTACTTGACATTATAGCTGGGATTCCCTTCTACCATGGTGTGCCCATCTCTACAAGGTTTCCTAGCATGTGCTACAATGGAAGATCGACTATGATATTGTTGAAATATTGTAACTATGAAGAATATTCTACTTATTGTTGAGTTATTATTAAATATATCAGTCTCGTTTTGTGGATTGATCATGTCAGGACTTATGTCTGACCAAATCCTCCTTTTGTGGATTGGTCAAACCCTATTTCTATGAAGCTAATTGAGAAGTTTCCCCTTAGAAATAATTAAAGTGGATTTAGCCACTAAGTGAAGAATCCATCCCTGCTTGATGAAGAGACACAACCCTAGCACCTAGAAGCTAGTATAAATAAGAGAGGCTAGTGTCTCATTCTCACACTCACCAAAAATTCACTCATCTAGTGCGCAAGTTTGAAGGAAGTTGTAGTTGTCAGAAGAAGGAGAGAGATGAGCATTGTTCAGTGTTGGGTATTCTCTAGTGTTTGGTTTATTATCTTGGCATTGTATTGACAATATATATTAAGGAATTTTTTGTTGGGTTTTATTCCCCATGAGGTTTTCCTAGGATATATGAAGTGTACCTTGTGATTGTGTTTCTTTCAGTGATCATGCTTATGCTATTATTGTATATTAAATTGAAAGAACTTAATATAAGATGTAAATTTAAAAGAGATCAATCCAAAGGCTTGTGATTTTCCATATATAAAATCTCCTATCCTTCATAGAAGTGGGCCTTAAGTTTTAATTGATAAGGGCCTAGTCAGGATAATGGTTCTATCGATGCCTTCCTGGGTTTAGCAGATACTTCCTTGCATCAAATTTCCCCCCATGTTTACCATTCAACTACAATTGTTTCTTTTATTCCAAACAATTCCCTTTCATGTTTGATTCCATAAGGGATGCATCAATCCTTCATCGGTTGGTCCAAACTTCTCTGATGTTCTGTTTAAAGTTTTCTACTTGCATGCCACACTATCCATGCTAGTGATCCATGCATGTGCTAGCGAGAAATTTGATTCTCTCGTTGATGGTCCATGGTGTAGTCCGAGTACGACTCGTACGATAGTCCCAATATATAATAGCTCCATAGAGGTCGATAATACTAGTTTGGTTAATCTTCTGTTCCCAACTGCTTCTACTACTAGAACATAAACAAAGACCATCACTAATTAGAACAAAAGGAAATACTTAAGAAATACCAAAACATAGAACTAGGAACTAGGATGTAGGATCTTCATTTCTAGGATAATTAGGTCAAGATCATAACACTTTTGTAAGAACAATCTGGAAATTGGAAGTTTGGAACACTCATCGAAACTTGTTGAAATACCACAAGGAACACATAGGAACACTGGTTGCAACATTGGATTTTGTTGAAACAAAACAAGTGGGAAACACAAACTAGATATATGTAATAATAGGGTCAAGTGGCCATGCTAGTGGTTTTCACATCCTGAAAACACTCGATGAAGATCACTCTTTATGTGTATCCTTAGGGCTTGGGCCTATAGACACGTGTGTGGTGTATGAGTGAAAATAATAAGGTTAACTAATAGGTCAAAGGGTCTAATAATGAGTACACCTAATTTGACTTATTGAGCAATTTTGATTTCTTTTACATGCATCATTGCTTCTGTTTTCTTAGTAAAGAGTTCCCATTCACTAAATAGTAATAATTGTTCAAGACTGTTGAGCCCCCCTTTCGACAGGAAAGGCATCATTCCGTCACTACAAGAACATTGAGACAAATACTGATAGGATACATATATTACTCTAATTATAATGAAATAATTTTTTCTTCAATATGTGTTTTAATAGGTTTTGGATATGCACTTACCCTTGGGGGATCATCAACTAAGTAATGGTAAAGAGAAACACCATGGTATGAGACTAGAGATGGAACTAGGGATTCCACATTCAACTCAGATGTTGACTGCATAATTTGTGGTTCTAGGTCATAAACTAGATCAATAGCTTCAACTTCCGCTCCTATTAGTTTTTTATCAATTGCAGCAAACAAAAATCTAGGATATTGAATTGGAACATATGCTTAGTAAACTAGATCCGTTGAAATATTGTAAATTCAAAGAACATTCTAATTATATTTGAGTTATTATCTTATAGATCAAATCCCCTTTTATGGAGTGATAATGTCGGGTCTTGTAGAAGACCATATCCCCTTTTGTAGATTGGTCAAACCATATTTATATGGTGGTATTTGTAAAGTCATCCCCTAGGTTTTATAAAGTGGTTTTAACCACTCTTGGAAGAAGTCAACCCTACTAAGTGAAGAGACATAACCCTAGCACCTTCTCAACTAGTATTTATAAGTGAGGATGGTGCCTCACTTGTTCATTCATTTCACTCACTCTAGTGCGCATCTTTTGAAGGAATTTACAGTTGTAGGAGGAAGGAGAAGAGAGGAACATGCTCAATCCTATTTTATTCTTGGTGTTTGGTATTAGTCTTGGAATTGTATTGGAAATCTATTATTGAGGAATTTTTTTATGGATTTTCTCCCCCATGAGGGTTTACCAAGATAAAATGTTGCGTACCTTGTGATTGTGTTTCTTTTAGTGATATTCATTATGTTGTTGTTTTGAAAATGCATTGAATTCTCTAGTAAATTTGAAATAACCTAATAAAAACACTAAAAATTAACATGGAATCAGAGCTTGATTGAATAGAGAACCTTTAACTGGGTATCTAAAAATGTCAATGTTGTTGTACAAGGAGATCATGCATTTTTACCTAAGAGGAATTTATGACCAAAAAGTATCTAGGGGAGTGTGCCCTACCCTAGCACATCCTTTGGAAGCTTGAGCACATGTTTTCAGTGGCCAAATTCTTCGAAAATTCAAACCCTAGGTTTGGCTGGTACCAAAAAACAAGAGAGCCAGAACTAGTGCCAAAAGTTCCAGTCCAAAATTGCGCAAGTCAAGTTTCAAGGGGTAAAAATTGGAATTTTATGAAACTTTAAGCTCCAAAAATCCCGCCTCATCCTAGTGCATCTAGTCCCTGGATCATAATTCAAATAATTGAAGTTTGAGAAATTACGGTTTCCTCATAAAACCCTAAGTTGCAACACCAATTATAGTGCCAGTTCCTTCATGAGAGTTGTAGCACCAGTTGCAGTACCAGTTCCTACATGCCAATTGTAGCACCAATTGCAGTGCCAGTTCCTTCATGCCAATTGTAGCACTAGTGCAGTGCCAACACCAGTTGCAGTACTAGTTGTAGTGAGAGTTTTTGTGAAGCGTTGAGACTAATTTTATTGTCCTAGTGCGACTTACCCTAGAAAATATCCAACTAAATTTAATTTATAAGTTGAATCACCTTTGAATTTTTAAAGGTTTTTTATTGCTTGTCGCTATTGTGGGATGGTGCCACTACCTACAAATGCTGTCAGAGGTATGTACTTACATATGTTTAAACTATATCATTATTTTAAAGGGTACTTGCATGATATTTTTTCTAAGAAACAAGCATAGATCTAGAAGGATCTCAGATCCAACACATTAGAGGAACTATGCACCCCAGGTTTGATTACCTTGATATGCCTCTAATGTTTATGGAATTATTTTGATCTTATGAATATCCAGGTTGCATTTTGTTCTATTGAAGTTATCATACTAATCAATGGTCAAAATTAAATTCAAATTATTAGATTGATTAAATTTGAGACTATATATTTTATTATCTAACCCATCTTTCTATCAAGAAAGCATATTATCTTAGTACATAGGATAGGTTGAAGAAAATACTTATCATCATGAGTGAAGGAGACTCGGAAGAAAAAAAACACACTCATTCTTGAGGACAAGACTCTAGGTTGCAGGTTTGATTAATTAAGTTGATAAGATTCAAATTTTCACATGTAAAGTTTGATAACTACCTCATTACAAGTAAACAATATAGTTGTGATAGAAATATTTGAAAAGTCTTATACTTGGTAGCATGTGAGCATAATTGAGATAAATTCTTATTGTAATCATTTACTAGATATAACTAACATCTCTTCTAGGAGAAACTTCTAGTCTTGTTTCTAGGTTACCATGGAGGAATGATTGATCACAACACTAGAAGAGTGTTACTCTCATTTCCTATTATTTTATTTCTTATTTTTTTTTGTTTCAGGAAGGTCACAAGTGATAGATCTAAAGGAGATACTCTGACGATTGTTCTTGCTATTGTTTTATAAAGAGTATTATTCTTGTCTATTGTTTCTCCCCTGTTGTCCTTGTTTCGGGCAGTTCACAGGTGATAACCCTAAGGGAGATATAGTGACGGTTTCAGGGGACAACATATTAGATGAGACATGAATCAAACTATTCAAGTTTTAAACATGACCGTATACATCCATATACCAAATAATATGAAGAAGAAGATACTTTTGAGATACATAGTATCTCATATGAATATTGATTGTAATGAGCAGAAGGCTCCAAAGATGACCGAACATTCGAATAGAATGCACAGTAGACTTGGTCAAAGGATAATGAAGCCACCTTGACAAGAAGCATAATTTGTTTGAAGTATGACTCAACTTTTCATATTAAGGACTTGGTATTCAACACTAAGTATATCCTGCAGAGACTATAAATTTTTTTTAGACTTAGAAGAAATCAAGACTCAAAGTAATCCTGATCTCAAAAAGGATCAGATGGAGAGACATATTCCAAAAATGAAAGATAGATTACATGAGTCGATGAGACTATATCATAGCTTTAGATACCTATATGAGACATGTAATCTCCTAGGATGATTCCCTCATTTCAATAATAAAGAAGGAAGCTAGTCAGAAGGACTAGGATATGGATTTTTCCTTAAGACTAGAAAGGAAGTCAATGGAGACTTCCAATATTGATCTAACAGATCAAGAATGTTGCAGATAATAGTATAAATATGTAAAAATACTGATTTGTGTCAAGAGGATTCTCCCAGCAAGAGGGAGAAGACTACGACGAGACACTTTCTCCAGTAATCGAAGAAATAGTTCCAGTATTCATGAAGACAACCAGAACAAGCATGATTATGATATAGTATGATATTAAAGGGGAGTAAAGTCTATATTTGAGATTGAGTTATGTCCATGAATGAATAAAATCTACCTTAAATATCAGTTATTGAGCCACTCTTAGTTTTAGGTGAAGTTGTTTCCATGATAGAGTAGAGAGAATTTAGTAGCTACAGTGATTCTCAACTTCAGAGAACTTGCAGGTGCAGAGTCCCAATCCCATAGGAACAGTTGCACAAAGAGTAGAGGATATACTCTCAAGCAGTGAGACAAATAGTTCTTTGCAGAAAGAAAATAGAGATAGCACATGATTGTGAAGATTAAGTTATAGTTGAACAAATGTACCAGGTTGGTACAATGTGATGTGAAAATTTGGTTTCAAAGTACACGATAGGAAGAATCATGTCTACAAGTTGAAAGAAGCTCCAAGAGATTGGTATGGAAAGATTGATAGTTTTTTTTATGAACTTGAGCTTTACCTAGAGTAAAGTTGATCCCAAAATTTACTTCAAGATTGAGAATGATGGACTATTTATATTGTTGTTATATGTGGATGACTTATTCTTGACAGATGAAGAAAATCTCATCCCAAATTGTAAGAAGATCTGGTTGCAGAGTTTGAGATGAAAGACCTAGGCCTAATTCATTATTTCTTAGGTATTGAAGTTTGGAAGAGCCCAAAGAAGATCTTACTTAACCAAGGGAAGTATGCAGTTCAAATATTGAAGAGATTTGACATGTTGGAATGTAAAATCCATAAATAAACCCATGGAAACGAATTTGAATCTCCTAGTTGACACTTTGTTAGAGTTGGTTGATGCTACTCTTTACAGACAAATTATTGCATCATTGATGTATCTGAAAAATACTAGGCCAGATATATGCTTTGTTGTAAACACCTTGAGTTAGTATCTGGTAGAGCCAAACCATGTTCACCTTGTAGCTACAAAGCATGTGATGAGATACCTTAAGGGTACATTGGACTATGGTCTCTGTTATACTAGAGATCACGACTTCATACTATATGGTTATACTTCTCAGATTGGGCTGGAAGTTCTCCTAATAGAAAGAGCACTTCATGATGTTGTTTCAGTTTTGGGTCAACCATGACTTCATGGAAAAGTAGGAAGCAATTCATTATTGCTCTCATCATGACAAAACAGGAATATATTGTAGCATGTTTCTTCATTTGTGAAGCCATATGGCTTCAAAATTTGTTGATCTAGTGATGGAAACCACTGTGATTCTATGTGATAATCAGAGTTGTATAAATATGATAGAGAACCCAATGTTCCATGATAAATAAAATCACATAGAGATCCAATATCACTACATTCGTGATATTGTGCAGAGGGGAGTTGTAAGGCTCCAATATGTTGGCACATATGAGGATATTGCATATGTGTTGACTAAGCTTCTGTATCGTGTGAAGTTTTAGTACTTTCAAGACAAGATTGGTGTTATCTGAAAGGACCTACCTCGAATGGGGGAGTGATGATGATGATACTATAGTAATTTTACCAACAATAGGTAGCTCTGTTAGGATTTTATATCTTAGGGGATTGATCATCCCTAGGAAGCTCTTGAAGGCCTGGTAAGGATGGTCTATCAGAGTACCTATGCATGTCCAATCACACAATTCTTAAAATTTCCCAATCCCACAATGCCCTCACCAACTCTCACCATGAAATGTGATTGGCACTCATGTTCTTCTTTCTTACCATAAAATCCCACCAATGTAAATACTCTACACATCTCTCTCAATCACCACCCAAGCATAGATCATTTCATCTTGCATATCACCTTTCCCTCTTCACATGTCTCATATCCTAAATACTTCATTGCATCACAAATACCAATTCTTCAGTTGGTTCCAGTGCATTTCATAATTTTGGGGAAAACAAATTTGGTTCCAATTCTAACTACTTTACCCAGATATGTGGAATAAATTATTACAAGTGAGGGGCTTCATACAACCTAAATTGGTTAACATTCACTGCATTACTAATGGAACTTTGAGGTGCTAAATACAACTTTTAAGGTGTTCAAACCCATTTGATCAGTGATGGTCTATAAGTATCATACAAAACCATACCAAACATGATTGATCTTGTGATGCTACTGATTTTTGAAGCACTAGTTATCCAAGTGGATCCAATCTCTTTCACCCACATAAATTTGGGGTTCAACTCAATGTTGTTCATGCTATTCCTTATACTTGGCCTATGTCTATTGAAGGATGGACTCTGTTGTGCACCTTGGTCAAGTTCTTCACAAAATAAGAAACTTTTTCTTGCTCCTTTTGTTTATAGAATATGAATGAAATAGGGATAACAACTAGAATCTCATAACGAGATAAAGGTTGGAAGCCAAAATAGATCTCAAATGTGGTGTTTCCTATAGATACATGAGTGTATATGTTGAAGTTGTGATGCAATATATGCAACTATTAATCACACATATTGTTCCTTTGATAATAGATGCAGAGGTCACAAAGCAAGGTTCTGTTCAATACCTGATTTTGGCTATCAATTTGCATGCAATTTGCACATAAAAATAAATAAAGAACTAAAACTAACAAATTAAAACTTTCATAAATGTGCATTGTGAGTACCTATAACAACAACCAATTAATCACTTCAATTGATAGCCAAGTATAGATAACAACCATTTGTATTTCAGACAAAATAATCCTTCAAAATCTAAGTACATATTTATTTTTTCCGTGTTACACTATTGAGGATGTGAACCATGTTCCCTCCAAATAAGTCACATGTATAATGCAAAAAAAAACAAAATCATGGGGATACCTTAAAAGTTGGAAGCTTAGGATGAGTTTCCAATGCATGTGTCATGCATGTGTGCTATTTTTCCTAGTATGCTTTAAACAAATCACAGTTGCCAGTTAAAACAAACATGAAAATTGGATATCTACAATGAGTTTCCCTGCATGTGTTTCTTTGATCAGTGTTTTTCTAAACAATTATTTGTGAAACAATCTTATCCAATCATCTTTGAGAAACACCTCACTGAAATCAAAATAATATGATGAAAGATGGATTATACCCAAAATTTTACAATTTTAAGAAATTAAAATCTCAAAATCTTGTAAACATATCAAACAAGTAAATATAGCCGAGGACAATGTGACGAAACAAAATCTATTTCCAAAGAATTGGATATGCAATCAACGTACACCAGTCTGCATTTGAAATAAATGGCACTCAATATGAAAACATATTTCACTAATCTACTTCCATAGCCAAGCCCACAACAAGGTGACACACAAAAGACATTTATTTTCTATGGTTTTCTACACAGAAGGACAAGGGATGATGTGCATGCCAATTTGGGTTGTTGTGCATGCCAATTGTGCATGCCAAATTGGCATGCACAAAAACCTTGTTTGAGATTATATGCAGACTATTCTACATATTCTTTTGGTCAATAATAATTAACATATTTATCATAATATTAATATTAATTATAATAAGGATTATAGTTATGAAAGTGATGCAGATATGTTTTATGTCAAAATTTTGATTTCTATGAACAATTAATAAATTTATTGTTGACATAGGTTGGTGTATTTAAAGTTTTAGAGAAATATGCATCATAAACATCCCTTGAATATAACAAAGAGTCATTCTTCAAAACAACGGCCTCCAAAAAACCAACAATATGTACATGATTTTCTTCGAAGTACTAAACCAAAGTTTCCAAAAAACAATCTCCAAAATATGACATAGAAGACGACAAAGAATACATTGAAATTGAAAGTTATGCAACAAAGATCAACGAGAATGCTTCAAACAAGGAAAAAAATATTTTCATGCAATTTTTGAGAAAAGGGGTCAAAAGACTCAACTAATGCTCCAAACATACACCCAAATGGTCTTTCCATCATAAAACATATTCTACCTATAGACATGGAATAAACAACAACACAAAAACTTATCATTAATAATTGTCAATAAGAAACTACTATGACAATGATTCTAGTAGAAAGGGAAATGAACATTGCAACTACACAATGGGTGAAATAAGTCAATATGAAGTCCTAAAACAAGCGTTGAAATCTATGTCTAGTATTCAAATGTGCAAAAATAGACTTGGTTATGATCAATCCAAATTACCTTCACATTTCTCAAGAAAGTAGTCATAATAAATTTACAATACTTTCATGATAAACCTAATGTATATGTTCCACAATTAATTTAATTAGATCAAAATACATGCCCAGTCCCATGATAATCCGATATTGGAAAAAAATCGCACTTCACATCTGAAGATTTTTCAAAAGGGAATACATAAAATACATATTCCTACATAATAATGTTCCTCACTTGTAGACTATAGATATAAAATACCAATAGGAATGCTTTATTCTCCATGAATTCACCATGGAATACAAAGTATCACATGTGGAGGAGATGCTACCATGTTTTAGTATCTTCATGAAAAATAATAAGACAAAAATAGTGGCACAAAAGAGAATACAAGACTTAAAATGTAACACATACTCACAAAGAGTATCTTATCTATTAGCAATTCCAACCAAATTACAAAGGTGAAAAACACAATAGACTAATTTACAGTATGGAACGGATAATTAGAATATGCATTAAATAGTTAGAGCATATAATAAAATTAGCATGTGAACATGTACTAAAGCTAACATTAAAAAAAAAATTAAAGAATTAACAAAAGCATGAACTAAAAATTAAATAAAGAAGCTCCAAGTAAATATTATCTTTAACATGAACTAGTTGATTGAGAGATATTTCATATTAGACCCCCAAATGCTGAAGTGTCACATCCTAAATAAGATTTTCCTCAAATGCATGTGGAATATTCTATCCTTGTAATCTCACTATTATAGTCATTTGGAGAAATCATATGGTGCTTCAACTTTGCATCTTTTTGCTAATAGGTATTAAATTTCCTTTTAGCCTTTTTGATCAATGCCTTTATAGGGGTAGTCTCAAAAAATCAAGCAAGATAATAGATAAACAATAGATAAACATACAGTTAGTTTGAAAACACTATAGGCATTTGAAGGGTTTTTTTCTTCTATTTCCATATCACATTATGAAGATATCATAGGATTTCCTTTATAACTCATGAATGAGTTCCATATCAACTTTTATTCTTCAGAAACCAATTTGGCATGCACAACATCCCATGGGTTGTTGTGCATGCCAACATCCAAAATATTACCCATATCCATTGATTTTATATATGTACTTATAGGAATGACTATAGATCACCATTTATAGACTTCAAATGTCATTACCTATTAATAAATGTATTGGGCTTGGTTAGTGCTACAATTATCTCTACATATGCAATGAAGGATGCAAATCAAAGTGTTGTAAATATGGTACCTATGGAAGGTAAGTACTATGTTGCAAGGACAGTCTAAAACATGATAACAAATGAAATAAGTGACCATCCAAAAACACCATTATAAACTTACACACTAGAGAACGGATGTGAATTAAACCTCACACTAACCAATGTCCCTAATACCTGGGCTACTTCATCTCAGAATGTTCATCTAGCAGTGTGATATATAGTGGTGTTGTATACTTTGAATACTTGTCCATATAACTTGTCATTATTAAGATATGTAGTGAAGGTGGAACCTGGAAATAGGAAAGCAACCTCAGAAGGAAACTCATTACACGACATAAATATTACCTTCATAAAGGAATGGCATGCAAGCTATTAATAAAACAATAGTCCCAAATTTGTAACAATATAATTGGCATATTTAGAATCTTGAATGTTGGAATTACCAAAGTAACGGTCTTAATGGTTACATGTTTACTTGGAATTGTAATAAATAGATGCATATATTGGAGCTTAGACAATATTTCCTAATAAAATATATCTACCACAAAATTTCTTTGTCCTAAAAATCTCTTGCATCCTTCTAAAATCTTATTGTATCTCAATTAGAACTAACAAATTAATGTTAAGCATGACTTTCCATACATATATCACAATTTATTGTTGGAAAATGAAAAGAATCATCAATTACTCTTATTTATTTATAATTTCAGAAAATTTTGAATGGCCAAGGAGGAATCATTTCCTAGCTAGCAAAAAGTGCTCATTGTGAACACCCATAGTTCTCAATAAATACACACTTATAAAAACCACTTGCCCTCATTTTAGTCACATGAAAGCACACCAATTCCAAGAAAACATAGAAATGACAATTGTAGAAATTAGCTAAGAGAATTACCCTTGACAATCCTCTCATTAGACAAGAACCCTTTCTCTATCCAACCAATGTGCCAGGTCATATTTCCATTACAATTTCCTCACAACCCCACTCAAATTTTTCTCTTTAATATTATCACCCCATGGATGCAAAAAATTAAAATCAATGTGACATACACATCTTAGACCCCTTTATCTCAACAATAGAAATAGTGGGGGAACAAATCTCCAACCACAAAATATATTTCCCTTTCAAAATAACATTTACACATGAAAGGAAGAGAGCTAATACATACATGAAATTCAATATGGATAAATCTCTGTGTTTTCTGTGAAGAAAACAATTTCCTTTTGCTTAAAAATATTAGTGGGATACACATCCCCAATGATTTATAAAATAATAGTAAACATATTTGTAGTTGAGATAAAACAAATGAAACAAACAATTAGCAATTTTAGCACCAAAGTGATTTTTATGAGACAAATAAGAATTGTGAATATCAATTACACTTCCTATGCTAAACACAATCTACCTTCAAATGATTCATCATAATATACTATTGAAAAATCCCCATAAAACAAAAGTTCAAAGTTTGTCAGACAATATTTAAGAACAATTTCATTTGGCTTCAGAATGAGAGGTTCATTTTTCAAACCAAGAAGCTATCCACTATGGGTCACATGTGAGTTCTTGAACTTACATGATTCTATCAAAGAGAATACCAAGAACATAGCTATATTGAAAGATTTTAGTGAAGGTCCTTACACATCATTTACATGTGCCATTGTAAATTAATAGAACCAACAATTTTGTTTCCATATCATACGTGGATTAATGCAATAAACATGGATTCAAAATACCCATTTCCAACCTGGGCGAGATGGCAAGTTTCTATGTCTATTTTTTGTATTGCGAATACTTTTACGCATGTGGAGATCCAAATAAAATATAAACACTACAGGGATGGGTTTTCCCAAAATCATCTCATTGATTATAGATAGTTGTGTATTACAATTGACATACATAGAAGGCCAATGGCCTCCAGTGTATGGATTCCTTTGTATGCTAAATTGGCATACATGCCAAATTGGCATACAAAGACCAATTAGATTCAAAATATTGTTGTAAACAACATAATCCCATCACTATTCCAAAATAAACTTAGCAAGTATACGAACAAAAAAATAGTTCATTAACATAATCTTACTAAGAACCATCAAGTTTTTACATGTTATGAAGATATATCACATCCATGGATGAGTTTATAAATATTTATTAATTACAATTTTTAAGAGCACCTCAAGAATGTATTACAAATATAGACCTACAAATCCTAAAAACCTTTTACATTGTGTTTTGAAATCCAAAAAATATGCATTTGAAATATGAAACAAAAGAAAGTTGTTGTTGACTTCTCACTATGATCATTAGTTTATAAATTCATCATCACCCCTTTGTGAGAGAAACCAAACACATAATCTTAATAGTAACTACCCTAGTTAGAAATTAACTTTCAAAATATGAATGAACCCAAAAAAGAGATTCACATTATAAGTATTTTAGAAATTCAGAATCCACTTGGTATACATAGCAAGCCCCAAGGGCATGCTTTGTATACTCGAAACATCCAAATGTATACTTGAAAATAAATACAATATGGGTGTGGCCACCAAAATTTGATATGAAAAAACTTGTTTCATCATTTTCAAAGTTTCAACAAGGATGATGCCTTGTTTCCATTCCATCACAAATCATGACTATAATATCCCCAAAAATTAAAATCCTTATAGTTTTATATTCCAAGGGTTCAAGTACCCATTCTAAAGCTATTGCAGAAATTTCAAGAACCCTCAAAACCAACTTTGCAAGAAAGAAATTTGAAGCTCAACTCCTTCTGGCCTTTCCAAAAGATCAATGTGATTATGGTGATAAAATACCCTATTACCATCTTTATTTCTTATTTTTTGAACTCTTCCAATGTGCCAAATCCCAAAATAAAGACCATGTTTTGTACTTTAGGAAACACCTATTCTTGTAGCACGCTCAGTGACAGGTATAAACTCACTCTCAATCAACACTACAGAATCCTAGCCAATTCCAAAACCAATTGAAACACCCTTTTTGAGATCCCTATCATCTCACCTAAAGTAGACCCCATTTCTAAATTTAAATTCAACCTATCTTTAGATAATGTCGGCTTTCCATTCAACTGACTAACCAAAAAATATTTATGCATATCCTTACCATCAAGCTCCACCACTGGTTTGATAGTTAGTTGTACATTCTAATCAATGGAATATAAAATTTCATTCAACTCGTGTCTCCACTCACTTTCCATTGTTTGCAATTCACTATCATCGAGTACCATTGAGGGAAATGGTTGGAATGACCTGGTGAAAAATCATCAACTACTTCATCCACAAATTGGAGTGTTGGAAAATTATGATCCTCTATCCATGGTTTAAAATGCAAAGAAAATTTTGTGTCTCCCTTTGGTTGCATGCCAAGATTTGATAAAATTCCATGTGCATTCTCCAATCCTATCTCGATGGTTCTATAATTTTTTCATATGTAGATATTGAATCATATTATGAAAAAACATCAATATCCCTACTCACTTGTTGGTGCAATGTGTTCCAAATGCTCATTTGTTTCTTGTGATATTTTTTAAAATGAATCCCTTGGGGATTCAATTCTTCTTCAACAACTCTATTAAGGGTTCCAATGGAATAGAGTAAGTCTTTGAAGTCATAGGACCTCTCTACTCCAACCATCCCACCAACTTTTCTAAAGAAGTTCTCACATACATCTAACCCAGTAAGGTGCAATACACATGGTTGTTGACGATAAAAATTGCAACAAAGATTTTGCCCGCAAAGTATTGCTAAATCCTATTATTATAAGATGGCGATATATATAATACTAGTAGGTGGGATGCCCTTGTAGACTAGAGGATCATATTTGGTTCTTATTTGATTTTATTTCATTGTTCCACACTACTTACATTTTTGAGCGTGATTGATGTTCAAGGGTTGGTTATATTCGCAAAAAATGGGTGATGGATAATTCATGCTATGAGTGGACTTGTTTACTATAAATTCTCAATTCCATGTCACAAAGAGATTATGAGAAATATTATTTCTATGCGAATTGCACCATGATCTATTACATATTACACCTGCACAAAACATATGTTAGTCATGGAAAGGAGTAAGAGAAATATGAAAAAAAATCTAAAGAAGAAATTAAACTATGCTACTATGCTACACTACATGCATAGAAATTAAGAGATTGTTGTTAGTCCTAGCTTAACAGGGTTAGTGGCTATGCAATTTATTAAGTTATACAGAACCACATTTGATATGCGTATGGTATATTTGGAAATGGTTAAATGTGATATGGGGTGGAACATTTGACAAGTGATGGATGTTAATTTCAATGCATAGATTAATTAAATGGATTAATGGACGGCTGGCTCGCGTGTACTAAGGAATTGAATGAGTGGAGGATGGAGGCGATGTGCATTTACTACACGTCACTTCATAATTCTTCCATTGGATGTCACCCTAGATTGGTTATTGTTCAATTGTGTTTTGTTGTGGTTAAGCTCTGATTTTCAAGCAGAGGAAGAACCGCTCGGCCAAGCTCGCGTTTTTAAGGTTTTCTTGGTTACAGGTATGACTTTTTGCCATCCATGAACCCGCTCTGGTTATGAAATAGATATTGGCTCGGATGTCTGGTTTGTTCTTTTCTTAAGACTGGAAACTGTGAGAACTTGTGATATTTCTCTGGAATGGATGGTTTGTGTGGTTTTCATTACAATGATGGCTGAAGTCACATTTTCATTTATCATTCTGAATGCTAGAATCCATGAAGGCTCTCTGTCATATTTATTGGTTTGCATTGAAGGGTTTATTTCGATCCAGATTGGTTGGCTATCTCCACACTTTTATTTTCACCATACCTAGTCATTTTGTTGATTATGGGGTTGTTGGGCTTGAACCACCTTGTGTCACTGTGTATCGTTTCACCTGGGTATGGGTTCGTTCATGCTACTGATGTTTTCATAGTGGGTTATGATGGATATTATACCAAGGGGATTGCTTAAGGTTGATTTCTATTTCTTGGCTCTTTTTTATCTCAATATTCTTCAGGTTGATTAAGGAAACCATGGGGTTTATACCTTGTGTGTTCTTGGTGTTTCTACAAACAAAAATGAAGCCTCTAATCCTCTATTCATAGTTTTCTCTATCTCGTGAGTTTTCACCCTTTCTGCGAAGTTATTGGTGGTATGTCATGTGTGTCCACCATATGGTCTCAGAGGTTCTCACCCTCTGTTGGGGGTCAATTCCAGTCTCGTTGTGTTGGTCCACAGAGAAAACCCTTGATTACTTAAAGCCTGGTTTTAATAAAGAGATCATGTTATATCCGTCTGGTATATTCTTGATTGTTATGAGTTGGTGGGGTATCGTCGGCAGTGGTCGATTGTTGGCTCATCTCTGTTGATTAGGTTGACAGTGGTTTTGGTTATTGGTATTTAGTGACTGTATTGATTATTATAACAGTCGAATCGATAACTCAACAATGTAAATTAGTTGATCTGAGAAATGGGATTCAATACACAATCGATGTCTCTTATGTTGTAATTATTGAATTTTTAACCCAACATTAGTTTATAATTGATTAAGTCATAGCGATGCTTCGTGCATGATGCGTTGGTATGTGTGGGATACCTACAACATGTTTAAGTTGAAGTGTTGGCTTATTTTACTGTGTCTTTTAATTCCCAATCAAGAGTATTTCAATTTAAAAATTATGATAGTCGCATCTTGGTTGTTCGGTTATGGATATCGTTTGGTCACACCATCAGATATGCGCAAGGGTTTTTAAACATTATGGTTTTGTTTCAATTTGATCGATTTGAGAAATGGGATTGGGCATAATGTTGCTTCCACCTTGTATTGGATTGATAGCTCGACATCGTTTGATGTTTGGTTTCGGGGTAACTAGACATGTATAGTCACAGAAATGCTCTTGCATTTTTTTAATGGTTTGTGTATCCCACATCATCATATGAGTTGAAATGGTGATTGATGTTACTATGTGTTTAAATGGAAAGTCAGGATTATTGCAAATTGAAATATTGATGATTGTGTTTGACTGTCCATTGTGTATGTTTGATGAATCTCATGCATCGTAGTAGAGATAGGCACGGGTTTTGTGATAGTATGGTCTCCTTACAATTTAATTGTTAAATGGAATTGAGGAATGGAATTGGGCACAATTTTTGTGTTTGTGTTTGATGAATGAAATAATTCATGGACAATGGTTGATGTTATGATGTTGAACAGAGTGGAAATAAGTGACTGTGTGTTCATTTAGAAATTGTTTTAAAACATTAAGTGGACAAATGAGAAGAAACATAACTCTTATAGAGGTTGCTGTGGAAGGATTATTGTCTTATTTTGATGACATTGTGTTAAATATTCAATTGTGAACAATGAGCAAGTTATTACGCAGAATTGATTGAATTATACACAGTAGTTGTTTAATTGATCACAGTGATTATTTGGTTGGTGTTGGATCTTTTGTGTTTGATATAGAATGGTTTTATGGATTAATTAATTAATTTTATTAACACTATCCACTCTCTTTCCCTACCATTATTTCACTTTTCGCTAATTACAATCCCCTCACCTTCTCATGTCCAATTTTCACTCCCCATTCCTAAAATTTAATTACAGTTAAGAGAATTTTGTATTGTAACAGTTTGAAATCACAGTTTCATGGATCGATTATAGTAACATGTTCCTCGATTTACATTACAGTTGATTGTGTGTTGTCTGTGAGAAGTAACCATGATTCATTTCCCCATCATTTTAACATTTTTTGCTCAATACAAACCCCTCGCATATGCCAGGACTTTTTGTTCATCCCCTGCTCATTGAAAACAGTTAAACAATTTGTATGGATTGGATTGCATGGGTCTGATATGTTTCTGAGCCAAAATCTATTTCATATTTTTAAGGAGTTGTCATGTATGGTTGTTAAAGGAAATATTTGCTAATCAATCATGCGTGCAGGAATGAGATTTTTCAGCCGATTTAGCCACATCAGAGGTAACCGAGGAAGAGGTAATTGGAACATGGGCCCTATAAGGCCTACATTCTCCATTCACTTTGATGTTGACTCGCAAGAGTTAGGCCATCTATTTCATGTTGGGTTTTTCAATTGGATTGGGCAAGAAGTAGTACAACCTAGGCCTGAAAGGCCTCCCTTCCAAGCTCCATAAGCCCCTGCTATTATCATTCCCCCTCATGTCTCATTGCAACCCGAGGTTCCTGAAAAAGATGGATGGCAGGATATTGTCCACCCGACAGTCTCCCAACATCGTGGCTGGACCAATTTGCCTTTACCCTCTCCCCCACCTATCAATACAATTGTCCAATTTTCACCTGTCCACTCACCAGTTTAATCCTCCAATGCTAGCAAAAGGTTGAAAACTGAGGCCCACCATGCCACTGACAAAGGAAAATCCAATGTTTCCCCTTCCTCACCCTCCAATGGCTCTAATAATTTTGTGTTCTCCCGGATGCAGTTGAGGGACAATTTTTGAGTTTTTATTTTATTTATTTTTTATGACAGTTGACTTCAAAAGTTTTGGACAACATTTTTTTTGGATATATGAGTACTATATTTTTTAAAATAATTTCAAATATCAATGAGATAAATTGTCAAACATGAATTTGATGATGGGATTCACAAAGAGGGATGTTTTGTTTAATTGACTAATTTATGTTATGATTGTTAAGAGCTAAAAGAGAGTCACAAGGGGTCCCAACTACTAGTTATTATTTATTTAAAACCCTTATTATGATTTATTACTTTTCCCCCTAACTAAAAAGTTGGTTGAGTTTTAGTTAACTTAACTAATGAAGTAGTTCAACTACTTCAACCAATTCTAGTTTTATTAAAAGCAAAAGGAAAGGGAGGGAAAAAAGGAGGATAGAAGGAGAAGCATACTAAGGTTTTCTCTTTGAGTTTGTGTTGAGATTGTTCAGTTTTCATTCATTCCTTAATTTATCACAAGCCTAATTATTTTTTATGATAGCAGGGTCTTATTGTAGACAACAAGATTCAGGGCTGAATTACATCATTCAAACACTTGTTTTTCAGAGGTGTTGATCTATCTTTGATAGTCTGTGTAGACTTGTCTATTTGTGAATTAGTTTTCATGACTGACAAAGGCTATTGTGCAGAGTCGAGTGGCCAACAATTTGTGGCAAGATGATCCAACTTTTAGAGTTCAGTTTTTTATTTTCTCTCAGAGGTCATTTTGTATGTTTCATCGGAGACGTCTAATTTTGACTTTGGTCCAAAACTTCTTCACGAAATTTTGTAAAAAGGATGACTCTTTGATGAATTGGAATGAAATAAAGTATTTCTTTATGTCTCACCTGTCTTGATTATTGACTTGGTGTCTTTACTTATGTCTTTACATTTATTTCAACAATTGTTATATTCAGAAAAACATACAAATAATGAATTTTCCAGCAAGCTTTTATTTATAAAAAAGACTAGCCTAAGAACTTGTAATAAATACTTGTGAGTTAGGATATTAATTTTGATGGCAATAAACATAGGGTGATATTCCCGTCTATTTTTCTTTAGCCAAGAAGAATCTAAAAATGCTTGAGTAAGATCATATCATATCTTTTCCTCAACATTTATTTGGAGACCATATTGGGGAGATATTCAATATCTCTTTGGTTATTTTTTATGCTTGATTAACATTGAATACATCTATTTTTCTGATATTAATTCTTTGACTGTTTGATTTCTTAATGATTGTGCCTATTGCAAGGCAACCCAATATTGAGCCTGGTCTTCAAGATCAGACCAAAATTTCTTGGAATATGTTTAACACCATTTTAGACACTGCCAATACCCTTGATGAGCTTAATCATTCATGGGCAGCCATTGAACGAGATATTAGTGCCCAGGAACATTGGGAATCTAGACATAGACAACCTTGAAATCAACAGTAACCTTCTTGTTCCTTTAGTTTTGGCCTTACTTTCATGTCCTTAGACTCTAGTGTTTCTAGAAGAAGAAGAGGCTTATCACCTAAAATTAATCCTATTGCTGAAATAGGAAGAAGGAACGTTGTGTTATCGACCCAACAAAGTGCTCTAAGGAGAACTTTGTCTGATTCACCCAGTTCATCTTTCTTTCTCTAACCTATCATCCACAAGATGACATCTAGTGGTGGCTCTAGTAGCACTGGAAGTGCTTCCTCTTCTCAGTATTCATCTTCGTCAGTGATTGGTAGCTTATATAGGTACCATATCCCTATCCAATCTACCACAAATCCCACCAAAGTCATTAAAAAGTATGGGCTTTTTCAGTTTGAAGAAGATGCCACAAACACACCATGGCATGTGTCCTCTCCTCTTAACCTAGCACCTGCTACTCATTCACTTCCTAAATTCAAGGAGCATCTCCCTAGGTTTTTAGAAAATAACACTATCACTACAAACAGACACTTAGTGGCATTTTATAATGCTTGTCACAACATAGGGGCCAATGACAATGATACTTGCATGCTCTTATTCGTCAATTCCTTGGAAGGAAAGGCCACGGCCTATTTCTTTGACCTTCCTCCTAATATTTTGTCTACTTGGGTGGATTTAATATATTGGTTCATGTCCACCTATGGGCAATCTAAAATCCTAGCCAAGAAGTTACAAGAATATAATAACATCGCCTATAAGGATGGTGAGACCATCAAGTCCTTCAACTTGTGTTTCACTAAGTTATACAATCAAATCCATGAATTCATTCGACCTCAGAACCAAGATGCTTTCCTGCATTACTACAATGCATTACCTTCCCCCTACCATCATAGGCTTGAGGAAAAGGCCATTGATAATATCAGTTCCGCTCTGCATACTTGTTTAGAGTATGAAGAACAACTTGAAAGAATAGGTCTTCCTCAGAGAGAATTGGTTAAACAGACAGACATGTTTGCCCTCTTACAACTAATACAATATATGAACAATTGTATGATAGAGTATGAGAGAAGGGGGATTGTCTCCCCTCTCACCCCTGAAGCTTCATCCTCTTCTGCACCTCCCTTTAGACACCCAATTGAAAATAATTTTCAGCCTAAAGCTATATTTCCTCGAAGTTGGTGTAACTTTTGCGAGGAACACCACGAGGAAGCCACATGTAAGGTAAGGAAGAGTGTCGGGGATAATATCTTTGGTAAAAATCCAGAAAATACCATCATTGTCCTAGATTTTTTAGAGCCAAAATATGTCACGATCATCAATACTAGGAACAAATCCTATGCCCCCAAAGGAAAATTTGACCCTCCCCTCAATTCTACTATCCCGAGCTTATCCTCACCCACTGCTATTGTTCAGGTTCCTAAGGTTCATGAGAGTCAATGAATTACTTCCCCTCTCCCCTCTTCCAAATACAATATCCTAAATCAGTTGGCCAACATCAAAGCATATGCAACCCTTCTGGACATGGTTTTCATCCCTGAACAACAGAGGCATCTGAAACAATTCATGGAAGGAAAATATTCCATTGTAGACAACCTCTCTGAAGAGGTAAATGAAGAGGATTCATTTGTAAGTAAAGTAGGTGTACATAACTTTAGATATCCTGTAAAAAAAACCCTTTTTATATTTATGTAAATATTATAGATAAGATTGCCCGTTGTTGCCTCATTGATGGCGGTTTGGTCCCAAGTGTGATGTCGAAGATTATTATGGAAGAGCTAGGCTTGTCTTGTACAAATGAAAATGCCAGAAGCATGCTCTCCTATAATAGTCTACAACAAACGACCATAGGTGAGATTAAAGATGTGACCTTAGTTTTGTGTGCACACCCTAAAATAAGGACAACCCTTAGCATTAAGGTAATTGATATGCCAGTAAGAAACTACTCAATCATCTTAGGAAGATATTGGAAAGCTTTAACAGGTGGATACCTTTGACTCGACGAAACACATTTATCCATTCCTTGGAATGGTAAAAATATTATAGTCCTTAGAGAGGGAATAATTCCACCTTACATAGAGAGTGTCCCATAGCCTAATGTAAACTATATCGAAGAGGACCTAGGTGTGTACTCCATATTTTTCAAGGAGAATAACATTCCCTTGGAACCAATTGATTTAGATGATGGTATGTAGCACATGCACTTTAATGGTTCATGCTCCAATGAAGGTAACAAAGCTGACATTATCTTGATTTATCCTATAGGAAAAATCCATAACTTTTCTTATAGTTTAGTGTTCGCATGCACAAACAATGTCACTGAATTCAAAGTTTTATTATTAGGTATTGAAAATGCTTATAATCTTTGTTGTGGTCACCTTGTATTTTTTGGGGATTCCGAGCTTGTTGTGAACCTTGTACATAAGATTTACTCCCCTAGAAACAAGCTGACGAAACGATATACCCAAAATGTTTGGGAACTTATCTCGAACCTTTTATCTTTCAACATCACTCATTTCAAGAGGGAGCTAAAATCAATGGCTGATCAGTTAATTGTTTTTTCTGCCTCTCCTAATCAACAAATTCTGCCACATGACAGACTTGATTTTACCTTTCAATATCTAGATCATCCACATATCCCCGAAAATATAGAATCTTGTGATGCAGACCCCCAACCCTCGAGCTGAGATCCACACAGGATCGTTCTAATATCCTTGATTCGAAGCAGCTCCTTTGGTTCCTCGCTAATACCTTCAATGAATCTGATCCAAAGGTCCTTCGGAAACCCCACCTGTGAAAACGAGCACTAGGCGCGAGCTTCACCCTCACACGACCACAAATGGGCTTTGGCGCAAGCGCCTTTCGTAACTTGCAACTCATGAATTCATGGGTTGAAGACCCTCAAATCCTCTTTTCCAAACTCCCAATACCCGAGATGATGATATGGGCATACCTCCCTTCTCATTAGCGCTTCTTCAAGCGACCACCGGCTAGAGCCTAACTCTAGTGCCTCTCGCAACTCGCAACTTCACGAGTTGGAGTGTCGAGCTCTCGTGCTCTTTTATTGCGAATCTCCAAAGTGAGATA
>JZKD02S0945566.1:230856-263394 GCA_000966675.3 Picea glauca | reverse complement strand
TCCTAACTACAAATGCATACTAATGCATACTAAAGAAACACACTTTTACCTAACGACATATTAGACCAAGTAGATCTTAACTAACTCCTAAGTGTCTAAATATCCTAACATGAACCCCCGATACACAATATAGCGAAGGTTCTGATCCAACGGTCTTCCTGTGACCTGGATCCAATGGTTGTCTCTGCTCCTCGCTACTCGGAGCTTCGTGAAATCAAGAGTTTGGTCTGCCCTCTCCAAACTCCCAAACCCTGAATCCACGAGATAATCCAACGGTGTGGATTGAAATGAGATCAATGGCTCACATTGACCCTCAATGAATTGGGTGATGTCTAACAAGTCCAAACAATTCATCTAATATTCCTGTACATAGTGCCACAAGTAATCCTCCATGGGTTTCATCGACCTCTAACCATCCTACAACTCTACAAGATCCAACAACTAACGGTTATTCGACACTTCCTTCATGAAGTGTCTCCACCATCCATTTCAGCTACTCTTTGTCTTTACACCGTCCCAGAGATTAAAATCTGGGCGAATTTCTCTGGATCCAACGGTTGTCGGCTATCCACGCAAGATCTGATGGCCGAGATCTCCTTCTCTTCCACTGTGCTTTCCTGCTTGCACCTGGACATAAACTTCAATGATCCGGATCTTTCTTCCAACAACGATCCTACGGTAGATGTAGCTCCCTCCTGAGCTTCCTCTTCTTCCTTCTCCTTGGAATATTTCCTAAGTATCAAAGGTCTCAGCCTTTGCTTCCTCTTTCAATCCTGCAACCTTGGCCTCACCTGTATTCTTGGGATGCTCCTCCTCTTGAGCTTTGGGACTGTGAACCCTTGAAAGGTTTCCCTGACTCTTGCACTCCTTGCAGCTATCACTCTGCACACAAAGGTGTTATCTCTTTTGAGCTTCAGACTTGAAACAAAGTCTTCCCGCACTCACTCCTTAAGCTTGACAAGCCTTCAGGCGGATGTCCCTCAACACTTCACTCAAGTGTTGGCTTGGTGCACTCCTTGCATAGGTCTTTACCTCCTTGAGCTTCAACTGCTCAGACCTCAATGGTCTCTGCCCCTTTCTCTCCTTGAAAGGATGGAAATTCCCTCTGGAGACTTCCTACTCAAGCACTCCTTGCTGAGCCTGCAGGGTGTTCAGTAACCTTGTGAAGGTCTTCCTCCTGAAACTTCTCTAGCTCCATAACTCAAAAGAGTTCTTCCTGTGCACTCTAGCACCTACTCAATTCCCTCCTAGTAGAGCTTCCTCAGAATCCCTTAGTAATTATGTCAGTTCTGTGCCTTCCTCTACATAGTCTCACCTCCAAGGTATTCAACAACCTTGAGGATTCTCCCTGAGTCAGTGACTTCCTCTGGTGTGCCCACCTGACACGTCTCTGTCTAAATCCGCATAATTTAGAAGTGCACTCCTTGCACTAGCTTACAGAACCCGCAGTGTTCTGTCATGCACTCTTGCATGAAACCACAAAGAACCCAGACCTGGAATCAAAGAAATCATAGATAGTAAATTCTGTCTATCCCTGCAAATGCATACCTAACATACATCTACAACATATCATCAACACATAAAGACATTCATCAACATACATAGAATAACATGTAGCAAAACTGCTTTGTTTGTATTAATATGAAAATGCTTCTTTACAATGTGTTTGAGCTCGGACTACAATAGAGTCACGGCTTCCTCTCTTCTCTATCTGTGCTAATTGATTAACTCTACATACCAAGGATATTTTACAGAGGGGGCTCTTTGAGCTCTTCCCTCCAAGCTACCTACTTTATTCAATTACATTGAATTACATTGAATGGGTTGTCTAGTCCGAATCGGATCTAGATCCTAGCCTTACAACCTATTTAAGGTGATATTTAACTAATGCTTGCTCAAAGGCATGGCTTTGGATCTTCAGCCTTACAATCATTAATTACATTAATTCAAATTCAAAATATGAAAGTGAGAGGGTTGTGCCTCTCTCCCATTGAATGCGTGCTTTAATGTCCCTGGCTGGCTGGCGCATAGCTGGGTTGGAGTGATGCTCTTGCATCATACTCCTCTGATGTGAAAAATTCATGAGCTCCTGCTCATGAGCTTCCCAGCATGGTTGTTGAAATCCTCCTGGATCCTAAACAATTCCTTGGAGCTGTCCATCTACTCCTCTGCTTTTCTTTTGCTGCTTCTTCTTCTGCTCTGTTGCTCTTGTAGGTTCTCCTCTACTCAACTTCTCCTCACTGGAAGTTTCTGCTGCTAACCTTGACATCAGCCTTCTGATCTCTTCGATCTCCTCGTCCAACTACTCCAATGGCTGGCTCTTCTTTTGCAGCTTACTTCGTTGCATTTATATCTTCTCAATGGGCAGATCTACATGATCCCCCATGTTGCTTTCCTCTGTGTCTTCAACTTGCCACCCCGCTACAAAGTTCATCTCTACAGTCTCCTCACTAAACTGTTGTTCAACTTCTCCCTATGGAAGTTCTATTGCTGCCATTTATTTTTATAGCATTTCTCCACCTTCCTCCAGCTGCTCCTTGGGATGGTATTCTTCTTTGTCTGTTGCTTCATGCCTCGGCATTATAGTCTTCATCACTTGTTCAGTTCCTTGGCTAAAATTTCTAAGTAATTCCTCAGAATGCTCATCTTCTGCTATCATCAGCCTGGCTATCTATTCATGGTAGTCATCTACTAGCTCTGTATTGTTTAGCCAATCCTCCAACATATCCAACTCCTTCTCCCATGGAGTGAGCATCTTATCTACATGCTCTTCTTCTTTCCTTGTTTTCAGCTTCAGTGCTGCAGTTGTCTCCTTTTCAGCTTCCTGGCTGAAAATGTTGAACCATTCCTCGAAATGCTCATTTCCTTTTTCTTCGGCAAACATCAGTGTCTGCTCCATCTCTTTGACAATCACAACTGACTATCCTTCTGCTATTGCTCCCTCTACAACGCATATGCTGGCCTCATCCGGGCTATGTGGCAGGAATATCCGAATTCCCCCAGTCATCAGAAGATTCCTCTGATCCTCCTTCTCTGTTAGCTATCCTTGCTGATGTGAACTCAGCTCTGAGCTCATATTCTCTCCCTTTCCCTCTTGAAAGTATGGGATTTCCTCTCTTCCCTCCTAGTATTCTATGAGACCTTCACTTGATCTCTTTTTATTTCCCACCTGGAAAATTGTAAATTCCTCACTGCCCGCTTGGCAGTCTCTGAGATATTCCAGTGATCTCTTCTCCTCATCATCACTGAGATTTCTCCCAGCTTCTGGTTCACACACATGAACCACTTATTCTTCAACCCTGAGGTCTTCCACATACCTTAGCCATTCCTTCAACAACCTCTGCTACCTTCAGGCCAACAATTTCTTGACTGGCCACTTTTCTTTCCTCCTCAGAGGCCATTCATATACCCGTCGTGGTTTTGCATCTTGTTGCATCTGCAGTGCATGATCTTCCATCCTCACTCTTATATTGGTGAGTTCTTTATCAATCTCTTCTTTAATCACTTGCTGGTGGTATCCTCTTCCACCATGCTCATGGCCTTCAGTAGCCATCTTCATGTTCCTGTCTTCCCTCCTAGCAACCTTATTGTTGTCACTCTACAACTGTGAGTGCTTCTAGATTTCCCTACAGTCCAACTGACTGTCTTTTGACTGTTGTGCTCCTGCAACAATCTCTATAGATCTTCAACACTTTGTTTCCTTATCTTCTGCCTTGTTCTACCTACAGTATAAAGACAAAAATCAGGCTCTAATACCACTCTGATGCATATCAGACTACTTATTTTCCTCTAGCTCACTCTCCCTGAAATATATAGACAAAATCAAGCTCTGATACCAAATGACGTAGACCCCCAACCCTCAGGCCGAGATCCACACAGGATCATTCTAATCTCCTTGAGACAAAGAGGCTCCTTTGGTTCCTCGTTGAAACCTTCAACAAATCTGATCCACATGTCTTTGGAAACCCCACCTGTGTGAACAAGCACTAGGCACGAGATTCACCTCCACACGACAACAATTGGGCCTTGGCGCAAGCACCTTTTGCAACTCGCAACTCGCGTGTTCATGGGTTGAAGACCCTCGACTCCTCTTTTCAAAACTCCTGATACCCGATATGACGATACGGGTATACCTCCCTTCTCATTAGCGCTTCTTCAAGCGACCTCTGGCTAGAGCCTAACTCTAGCACCTCTCATAACTCACAACTTCACGAGTTGGATTGTCAAGCTCTCGTGCTCTTTTCTTGCGAATCTCTGAAGTGCGATAAGTCAACATGATGTTGACTCCTTCCCAGGCAACGAGTTTCCACCTATCAACCATGCGGTCCCCACCTGATGGATGTGCCACTTGTTCTCCTGAGACCTATCCCTCGGCACTTTGTGACTTCTACAGTCGAAAGTGATTCCTCCAACCTCTGAACCCCCGATACACAATATAGAAAAAGTTATGATCCAACTGTCTTCCAGTGACCTGGATCCAATCACTATCTTTGCTCCTTGCTACTCAGAGCTTCATGAAATCAAGAGTTTGGTCTGCCCTCTCCAAACTCTCGAACCCCGAATCCATGAGATAATCCAATGGTGTGGATTGAAATGAGATCAATGGCTCACATTGACCCTTTATCTTGGGTGATGGGTTTCATCGACCTCTAACCACCCTACAACTCTGCAAGATCCAACAGTTATCGGCTATTCGACACTTCCTTCATGAAGTGTCTCCACCATCCATTTCAACTGCTATTTGTCTGTGCACCCTCCCAGAGATTAAAATCTCTGTGACTTTCTTTGGATCCGATGGTTGTTATCTATCTGCACAAGATCTGACGACCCATATTTCCTTCTCTTGCATTGTGCTTTCCTGCTTTCACCTGGAAATAAGCTTCAATGATCCATATCTTTCTTCCAGCATCGATCCCACGGTAGCTGTAGCTCCCTCCTGAGCTTTTGCTTCTTCCTTCTCCTTGGAATATTTCCAAAGTATCAAAGGTCTTGGCCTTTGCTTCCTCCTGTGAGCCTACAACCTTGGTCTCGCCTGTGTTCTTGGGATGCTCCTCCTCTTGATCTTCGGGACTGTGAACCCTTGAAAGGTTTCCCTGACTTCTGCACTCCTTGCAGCTATCTCTCTGCACACAAAGGTGTTATCTATTCTGAGCTTCAGACTTGAAACAAAGTCTTCCCGCGCTCACTCCTTGAGCTTGACAAGCCTTCAGATGGTTGTCCCTCAACACTTCACTCAAGTGTTGGCCTAGTGCACTCCTTGTACAAGTATTTACCTCCTTGAGCTTCAACTGCTTAGACCTCAATGGTCTCTACCCCTTTCTCTCCTTGAAAGGATGGAAATTCCCTCCAGAAACTTCCTGCTCAAGCACTCCTTGTTGAGCCTGTAGGGTGTTTAGTAACCCTGTGAAGGTATTCCTCCTGACACTTCTCCAGTTCCAAAAATCAAAAGAGTTCTTCCTGTGCACTCTATCACCTACTCAATGCCCTCCTGGCAGAGCTTCTTCAGAATCCCTCAGTAATTCTGTCAGTTCTGTGCGCTCCTCTTCACAATCTCACCTCCAAGGTATTTAGCAACCTTAAGGATTCTCCCTGAGTCAGTGACTTCCTTTGGTGCACCCACTTGGCACATATCTATTTGAATCCACAGAATTCAAAAGTGCACTCCTTGCACTGGCTTACAGAACCCACAGTGTTCTGTCATGCACTCTTGCATGAAACCACAAAGAACCTAGACTGAGAATCAAAGAACTCACAGACAAAAAGTTCTATCTATCCCTGCAAATGCATACCTAACATACATCTACAACATATCATCAACACATGAAAACATTCATCAACATACACAGAATAACATGCAGGAAAAACTGCTCTATTTGTATTAATATGAAAAATGCCTCTTTACAATGTGTTTGAGCTCGGACTGCAACAGAGTCACAGCTTCCTCTCTTCTCTATCTACGCTAATTGATTAACTCTATAGATACCAAGGATATTTTACATGAGGGGGCTCTTTGAGCTCTTCCCTCTAAGCTACCTACTCTATTCAATTACATTGAATTACATTGAATGGGTTGTCTAGTCCGAATCGGATGTAGATCCCAGCCTTACAACCTATTTAAGGTGATCTTTAACTAATGCCTGCTTGAAGGCACATCTTTGGCTCTTCGGCCTTACAATCATTAATTGCATTAATTCAAATTGAAAATATGAAAGTGAAAGGGTTGTGCCTCTCTTCCATTGAATGCATGCTTTAATGTGCCTGGCTAGTTGGCGCATAGTTGGGTTGGAGTGATGCTCCTGCATCATCTTGGAAGGTCTTTCCCAACAATGATATAATTTGTGCTTTGATTCAAAATGAACCTATTAAGCCTAAAGGAATTGTATCAATAGAAGATAACAAGATTCCTAAAGGCCTGACTCTTCTAGAGAGTTTGTTTTCATCGAGTGATGTAGGCAATAAAGAGAAACAGAAAGAATAGGAGTCAAGAAGGAAGGAGGGTGAAATCATCTCCTTGAACCTTAGGGGCACCCGAGTCTCCAAAGAATGTTAAAATATGTGCCTAATGTTCTAATGAAGAAGAATTGAAGTTTTCCAAGCTACTTGGTGGATTTCATGATGTTTTTCCTTGGTCTTATAAGGATCTTTGTGGTTTTTATCCTAGTCTTATACAACAGGCTATCCCCATCAAGGAAGGCATGAAACCATTTAAGAAAAAACAAAGGCCTATTAACTCTTCATTTAAAACAACTATTCAAAGGGAGTTGGAAAATTTCTTGAAGATTGGGATCATTTTTCCGGTAAGGTACCCTGAATGGGTTTCCAAATTGGTACTTGTTCCGCAGGCCACTAATCATATTAGAACTTGCATTAATTTTCACACATTCAATCAGGCTATTATGAAAAATCCCTTCATAATAGCCACTAACAGGTTGTAAGGTCACATACGAGGCCCTTACTTGACCATTTTTTGGGTTACAATCAAATCAAGGGAGAAAGGGAAGATGCTCACAAAACCAATCTTACCACTAATTGGGGTACCATGACTTATAAACACATGCTTTCTAGCTTACCCGATGTAAGTATCACTTTTAAAATACCTATACAAACAACTCTTGATGAATTGATCAGTATCCATATCTATCTTGATGATCTAATTGTATACGTTAAAGGGATGATAATTATCTTAGAGTTCCAAGTGTTATTTCTGGGTCCTTTCAAAATTGATTTTGCCCTGGATACTAACTCTTACATTCTAAAGGATTTACAAGAACAATTGTTTTCTTGCAACACTAACTGTTCTCACTTGAAACATTATGTGGGCCCAACGTGAAAAGTTCTAATGATGTTTGGATCTTCTATATACTAGTAGTCTATCCTTGCTTTTAGTTTTTCGGTATTTTCTTTTCTTCTTACAGTAGTTTTATTTCGGCTTTCTGTTTTTAGAAGTGTCCTTTTGCTTTTACATTTCTGTCATTTTATCTCTGTTGTTTAAAATTTTGTAATCTTAATTATGTCATGATTTTTATTGCTTTTTTGTCTTTTAGTTGATTATGGTCAAAGAATAAGATGTTGGATCAGTTATTCCACAATGAAACTCTTGCAAGATATTGTTAGTCAATAGAAATCAAGCTTAGACAGCTGTTACGATGTCCCCTTAAAAGCACTTGAATTTGTTGTCTACCTTTGTTGTTGTCTTTTAAAGAAATTAGTTATCTCCCGCTTTTGATTTCCATTTCTTCATCCATTTGAAAATTTCAAAGAGCAAGTCCATATTTTTTCTCCCTGTAGTAAAGAGAAGATTCTGGTTGAACGATTATGCACACAGTGATAAACCCCCTCATACTATCATTTTTCATGAATTATTCTCCAATTCTTGGTCATTTTTCCATTAAATCCGCTCACTTCCCCCTATGGCATAATATTCTTGGATATATCTTCTTAACCTGTTGTTCTTGGTCTACGAAACCATGAGTTCTAACTTCTAAATCTATTGAAAACAAATTTCCCTGTGGAGTCGCTAGTTTGTTGATGATAAAAAATGCAACAAAGATTTTCCCGCAAATTATTGCTAAAGCCTATTATTATAAGCTAACGATATATATAATACTAGTAGGTGGGACCCCCTTGTAGATTAGAGGATCAGATTTGGTTCTTATTTGATGTTATGTCGTTGTTCCACACTGCTTACAGGTTTGAGCATGATTGATGTTCAAAGGTTGGTTCTATTCGCAACAAATGGGTGATGGATAATTCATGCTATGAGTGGGCTTCTTTACTCTAAATTCTCAATTCCATGTCACAAGAGATTATAAGAACTATTATTTATATGTGAATTGTGCCATGATCTATTACATATTACACCTACACAAAACATATGTTAGTCATGGAAAGGAGTAAAAGAAATATGAAAAAAAATCTAAAGAAGAAATCAAACTATGCTACACTACATGCATTGAAATTAAAAGATTATTGTTAGTCCTAGCTAACAGGGTTAGTGGCTATGCGATTTATTGAGTTATATGGAAACACGTTTGATATGTGTATGGTATAGTTGGCAATGGTTAAATATGATATGGGGTGGCGCATTTGACAAGTGATGGATGTTAAGTTCGATGCATAGATTAATTAAATGGATTAATGGAGGGCTAGCTGGCATGTACTAAGGAATTGAATGAGTGGAGGATGGAGGCAGCGTGCATTTACTGCACGTCACTCCATACTCCTTCCACTGGCTGTCACCCTAGTTTGACTATTTTTCAATTGTGTTTTGTTGTGGTTAAGCTCTAATTTTCAAGGAGAGGAAGAACCGCTCGACCAAGATCGCGTTTTTAAGGTTTTCTTGGTTACAGGTATGTCTTTTCTCCATCCATGAACCCACTATGGTCATGAAATAGATATTTTATTGGATGTATGGGTTTGTGATTTTCTTAAGACTGTCAACTGTGTGAGCTTATGATATTTCTCTTGAATGGATGGTTTGTGTGGTTTTGATTACAATGATGGTTGAAGTCACATTTTCATTTATCATTCTGAATTCTAGAAGCCATGAAGGATATCTGTCATATTTATTGGTTTGGATTGAAGAGTTTATTTCAGTCCAGATTGGCTGGCTGTCTCCACAGTTTTCTTGTCACCATACCCAGTCATTTTTCTAATTATGGGGTTGTTGGGTTTGAACTACCTTGTGTCACTGCGTATGGTTTCACTTGGGTATGGGTTTGTTCATGCTACTAATGCTTTCACAGTGGGTTATGATGGATATTATACCGAGGGGCTTGCTTAAGGTTGATTGCTATTTATTGGCTCTGTTTTATCTCATCATTCTTTGGGTTGATTGAGGAAATCACAGGTGTTATACCCTGTGTGTTCTCGGTGTTTCTACGGACCAAAATGAAGCCTTTGCTCCTATGTTCATAGTTTCCCCTATATCGTGAGTTGTCACCCTGTCTGTGAATTTATTGGTGGTATGGTCTATGTGTCCATCATATGATCTCAAAGTTTCTCACCCACTGTTGGGGGTTGATTCTAGTCTCCATGTGTTGGTCCAAAAAATGAACCCTTGATTACTCTAAGCTTGATTTTAATAAAGGGAGCCTGTTATATCCGTCGCGTATATTGTTGATTGTTATGAGTTGGCGGGGTATTGTCGACAGTGGTCGATTGTTGGCTCAACTCTGTTGATTATATTGAAATTGGTTTTGGTTATTGGTATTTAGTCACTGCATTAGTTATTATAATAGTCGAATCGATATCTCATCATGGTAAATTGGTTCATCTAAAAAATGGGATTGAATACACAGTCGTTGTCTCTGATATTGTAATTATTGAATTGTTAACGCAACATTAGTTTATAATTGATTAAGTCACAACGATGCTTCGTACATGATGTGTTGGTATGTGTGGGCTTCCTACAACATGTTTAAGTTGAAGTGATGGTTGTTGTTACTGTGTATTTTAATTCGCAATCGGGCGTATTGCAATTTAAATATCATGATAGTCACATCTTGGTTTTCTGCTGCACATGTTATGGATATCGTTTGGTCACACCATCAAAGATGCGCATGGGTTTTTAAATAGTATGGTTTTGTTTCAATTTGATCGATTTAAGAAATGGGATTTGACATACTGTTTATGCCTCCTTGTATTGGATTGATAGCTCAACATTGTTTGATTTTTGGTTTCAGGGTTGTTATCACTCCAAGAAACTCTTTGGGGTTGTAAGCCAAAGATTCTTGGTAACTTAAGAATATGATAATTAGGTATACTTGGATCAATCAGATAACTTAATGGCTAATGAAAAGGATATCTTATCATGCATTCGAATAAGATAGTGCTTTTAGAAATCAATAATCAGACAAAGTAATTGGAACAAGGTATGAAGAATACTAGTCTAGATAACCAAATACAACAATGTGCAGGGTCATACAAGATAGCAAGAAGTACTTTAATTCAAGTTCATGAGCTTAATAAGAAGATAATAGTTCTTAGAAGCTAAGCTAAACTTAAGTAAAGTATAGAATAATGAAGTACACGAACAAATCTGACATTGAAAGAAAAAGAAGACTGTGATTCTATTATCAAGACAAGAGTCTAATACAATAGAAAAAATGTATCCAAGATTGACCCTCTAGTTCATCTCATATCTTCATCTTTATAGCTTTACAATAAAAGTTCATATCCTAGAAGAATGGATCAGATATGCTAAATATAGAAAGTCAAAACAATTTTACAAAAAGAGAGGAAGAGATCCTCAAAATGAGGTCAATTCCTCATTCTATGGTCTTCAAATCATGTAGAACCTCTGTGTTGTGCAGATAAGCCTTCCAAGGTTGTTTGATATCTCTTGAGGAAGATGAAATTCGAATTTTCCAAGTTTGGAAATAAACCCTAATTCATTGCCCCCAAAATAGGTGCCAAATCAACTTGAACACCTCCCCTAACACCTTTGCATCAAAAGTGGATCTTAGATTGGACATTATAATTCAATATCTATGTTTAGAAAGAGTTTTAAAGAGATTTAGCTAAGTAAAACTTTGATCTGGGCAAAAATACTCCTTCTCTAGCCAGTGACAGGTTTCATCAACTCTTTCGCCTTGAAATTTGCTAGTTAGCTGATGAAAGCTCTTCTTTTCAACAACTAATTAATTATAATTGCGCTTTTCTGTGCTGGTGAAAATCCTGAGTTGTCCAAGAAGAAAATCCTTTGTTGTTCAAAACTAAATTTACCAAAAACAACAACATCATCTGGATGTTGTTTACATCGGATCTCGATGCCTCTTCAAAACTCCTTAGCCTATGAGTAACTGCACATATATCATTCCACAGAGGTATCAACAAATCCTTTGTTATGTCCACCAAGTAAACAACAGGTTTTGTACTCAACAACTAAAATGTATTTAGTATCTTAACCTCGACATTCAATTTCATGCCATTCTAGGACAAGCACGCAACAACAGCATGTTATGTGTGTTAAAAAGTCATCACACATGCCTTTTGAAATGTTCAACAATTTTCTAATATTTCGGCGCACACAACAGGTATAGCAACAACAACCAAATACAAGTGAATATGTCATCAGATCATTGCAAGCCTGTTCTGGAAAGAATTTTATATTTTTAATTTTATTTGAGGCAATTGCAGCAATATTTAAAAATGTTCCCCTTAGATATATATTCCATCCTCCATTTTAAAGTATCCTGAATTCCAGGTCTCATACCATTGAGTTATGGGCAGCCTTCAACAATGGCTATCACTCCTTTATCTGTAACATGTCTGCTTCAAACTCCCCTGGAAATTTTGTTTGCACATCGACATGGCATCTGTTGTGGCAATCTCTTCATTGAGAAGAGAAGTGTTGGACATAGGTAGGATGGTGAGATTTGTAACCATGGTTTGGAAATTCGAGAATAAATCCAACCTTGAAATGAGAGCATTGCAGGCAGCTTGAGGTCTTTGAATTTTTGTTTTCCAATAGCTTCAGATACAAAGCATTTGTCTTGAGATGCCTTCAGCAAAAACTTGCAACAACAATAGATCATCTATTATAAATCCTTTGAAACATCCTCTAAACATAATGCACCCGAAAAAAAAAAAAAAAAAACCCTGGTGTGTTGAATTAAACACTTCACCCTACTCGGTTTCTTTAATGAGCACCATTGCACCTCATGAACCAATATCCCTACAACACCAATGATTTTTTTTGGTATTCTTGCCAAGGGTTATCACTGTCGACCATCTTTTATTTCACCCTTGCATTCTGTGAGCAACTCATCTGTCTGCTATGAATTGAAAAATGTGGCAGGTTTAAATGGTAAAGAGGAAACCCAAAAGGATAGAACCCTTTGAACTTTTGTTTGCACAATGTATTTCTCTGATCAATCTCTTTGACCCTTATCATTTATGTATTTGTAGGTGCTCGTGGCTCTACACTCCTCCTCATGGCCAGATACCTTCGTCCTGTCAAACATTTCAACAAAAAATGCTACGTTTCTCCATTAGACAACTGCGTTTCTGCATTGGACAACTGCACACACATTCTCTGCTTGCAAATCATGTGTTTTGGAAACTATCTATTTGCATTCATATATCAAATCCCCCATGCATTGGATGCTTTAGCTCCTTTGGATTTGTAGCTTGGCACGCTGATGTGAAAAAGAAAGCATCAACACCTGTACAATTTTGCAAATTAAAAACCAGGCTTTGTGGTGAGTTTATGTGTTGGGTGGTGAAAAACGCAATCTTGGGCGATTATATCATCGAACACTTGGCATCCTGCGGGATTTTGACACCTACGTTTGAGATTTATCGACCTGAATGTTAAATTGCATTTTGACTCATGGATGGAGTCATGGCATAGCTGTTGTCTTGATCCGATAGTTGGCATGTTGGGTAATTCGATCGATAAGCTTGATATGTGGGCTCAATTTGTGAGTTGGCCTTGTGTGTCGATTTGTAAGTTGAATTGAGGCTTAGCTCTTAGCTTGGGCATGTGATTGTGCGCTAGGCTTTGTATTGTATTTTGTAAACCTTGGCATAGATTTATACGTAGGATGATAACTAGATTTGGACTTAGAACCTTTAGATTTAGTCTAGGATAAATCCATTTAAAAACATGCTCCTCTTTTAATAGAAATCTCAACTAAAAGAAGCTAGGAATACATCAAACTCAAGAATAGGTTTGGAATACATCAAATTCAAGAATAGGTTTTGCAATGTTCAACTGAGATTTCTAACCATTTATGCCCAAGTCAAGAGGATGAAGCCAAAGGATTTTTGGGAAAAATTAATTAATCGGGAGCTTGACAAAAATATGGAGATTAAGACACTAGCCAAAATACTGAAGAAAACAATAAATCAAGTGAAGATTGATGAAAACATTCATCAAAATACTAGTGCATTTTGATCGCTAACAACTGGTTTCCAAGAACCTAGTAGTTCCAGTCGCCTTTACCATTGGGCTATGGAGTCATCTGGCCTGTGCAACTGTTCTACTACAAACATGTAGCCTGCCTGTAGCTTGCCTGTAGCATGCCTATAGCCTTCCTGTAGCCTGCCCTGCTTATTTATGAACTCAACAACTGAAAAGATCTAGATGCTCGTATGGCGAGCTTATTCTTCTGCCTACTCCTACTCCTAACCCTAACCAGTAAAAACTGGCTCATCATGTGACATCATTCTTCCAATGAATCCATGATAACATCGGACTAATTACAAGAATCCTTTGCATGTAGATAAAATTCAGAGGAAACTTCATTATGTGTAGCAGAATTTCAACTTGCAATACATATTTACAATCACCATCTACTTCCATTTTAAAAATTGCATAACTGAAAACTTCCATAAGAAACATCTCCATGTAGATGGCCATTGGATCATAGAAAGAAAAAATAGATTGATAACCAAACACAGTTACCTTGGATTTTTGTTCAATAATTTCTTCGACTTCTAATATATGGCTGCCATAAACTGGTTCTTGTAAATTTGAAAATAGTTGTGAGCTGATTGGATTGCTAATCCCTTCTTTTTCAATATCTTCTTCGTAGGTGATTTCAATTTTCTGTTCATGAGGCATTATAAACAAAAGAGAAGACCTGAAATATTCGGCCAGATTAAACTCATCATATTCAATGTCTTCTACAAACATGGAATGGATGATTACAACATGATGTCATTCCTTTATGGGAAAAGAAAAAGGCTCGTCGAAATCAGATTCATAAATGTCATATATGGGATAGCTTCTGCTTGAATCAACATCCTTTGAAGTAAGGGTCTTCTCTATTGCATCTGCATACTTAATAGGTGAGCAGAAAACTCCTGAATCTTTCAAATAAGGACAGACAGTCTTCAAATCCTTCTCCCCAATCACAGGTGAAAACATATCATAGGCAACCTCTTGAAAAAGTGTACAAAAAACTCCTTCTCTAACTGTTTCTTCATGTAAATCAAAGGTAGTAAGTGTAATAGAGATAAAGTCTGATGCATTTACATCTATGCAATTCTTATTTGTATCATGAATATTTTCCTTAACAACATAATTTCCATCTTGACAAATAGAAGAAAAGACTACTTCTTGTTGAACATGCTTATCAAATTCATCACAACAATCTTCAAAGAGACCTTCAGCTGGAAATTCATCTTTACAAAAAAAATGGAAAGCATAATGAAAACTTGGCAATGAGTGAATGTTTGTAGTTGGAAGAGACCTGCACCAATCAAGGGATATCCCCTCTAATGAATGTTTGAAAAGTTTAATCTTAACATATTCATGTATGATCTAGAGCCGATGATTAAACTCATGAAAATCCAACAAATGTTTAGCTGGTACTTCCCATTCTTCTCCTCAAAATATGGGAAGGTTGTGTTCCCATTCATCTCTACTAGGTACTTGACTAGGGTAATGAAAAATACTTGAGAAATTGCAAAACACATACCTCTTTGCTAAGATTTGGTTCATTTTTATACCAGTGGAGTTGCCAATAGATCTGTCTTTCTTGGAGTCACCAGATAGATGCTTACAACCAAGAGCATGTCTAATCTTCGTCTATCATCAAAGATCATCTCTATGTCGTCTCCTAGGAAAGCTGAGCTTCAGTCTCCTCTCACTGGAAATGACGCCAATTTGTTATCACTCCAAGAAAATCCTTGGGGTTGTAAGCCAAATATGCTTGGTAACTTAAGAATATGATAATTAGGTATTCTTGGATCAATGGGATAACTTAATGTCTAATGAAAAGGATATCTTATCATGCATTCGAATAAGACAGTACTTTTAGAAATCAATAATCAAACAAATTAATTGGAACAAGGTATGACGAATACTAGTCTAGATAACCAAATACAACAATGTGCAGATTCATACAAGATAGCAAGAAGTCCGTTAATTCAATTTCATGAGCTTAATAAGAAGATAACAGTTCTTAGAAGCTGAGCTAAACTGAAGTAAAGTATAGAATAATGAAGTACATGAACAAAACTAACATTGAAAGCAAAAGAAGACTGTGATTCTATTATCAAGACAAGAGTCTAATACAGTAGCAAAAATGTATCCAAGATTGACCCTCTAGTTCATCTCATATCTTCAGCTTTATAGCTTTACAATACAAGTTTAGATCCTAGAAGAATGGATTAGATATGCTAAAGATAGAAAGTATAAAAAAATTTACAAAAAGAGAGGAAGAGATCCTCAAAATGAGGTCAATTCCTCATTTTATGGTCTTCAGATCATGTAGAACCTTTATGCTGTGCAGATAAGCCTTCCAAGGCTGTTTGATATCTCTTGAGGAAGATGAAATTTGAATTTTCCAAGTTTGGAAATAAGCCCTAATTCATTGCCCCCAAAATAGCTGCCAAATCAATTTGAACACCTCCTCTAACACCTTTGCATCAAAAGTAGATCTTAGATTGGACATTATAATTCAATATCTATCTTTAGAAAGAGTTTTCAAGAGATTTCACTGAGTAAAAATTCGATCTGGGTAGAAATACTCCTTCTCTGGCCAATGACAAGTTTCATCAGCTCTTTCGCCTTGAAATTTTCTAGTTAGCTGATGAAAGCTCTGCTTTTCAACAACCAATTGGTTATAATTGCGCTTTTCTGTGCTGGTGAAAAGATTGAGTTGTCCAAGAAGAAAATCCTTTGCTGGTCAAAACTAAAATTACCAAAAACAACAACATCATTTGGATGTTGTTTACATCGGATCTCGATGCCTCTTCAAAACTCCTCAGCCTATGAGTAACTGCACATATATCATTCGACAGAGGTATTAACAAATCCTTTGTTATGTCCACCAAGTAAACAACAGGTTTTGTACTCAGCAACTGAAATGTATTTAGTATCTTAACCTCGACATTCAATTTCATGCCATTTTGGGACAAGCGTGCAACGACAGCATGTGATGTGTGTTAGAAAGTCATCACACTTGCCTTTTGCAATGTTCAACAATTTTCTAATCTTTTGGCGCACATAACAGGTATAGCAACAACAACCAAATACAAGTGAATATGTCATCAGATCATTGCAAGCCTGTTCTGGAAAGATTTTTATATTTTTATTTTTATTTGAGGAAACTGCAGCAATATTTAAAAATGTTCCACGCAGATATATATGCCATCCTCCATTTTAAATTATCCTAAATTCCAGGCCTCATACCATTGAGTTCTGGGCAGCCTTCAACAATGGCTATCACTCCTTTATCTATAACATGTTTGCTTCAAACTCCCCTGGAAATTTTTTTTGCACATCGACATGGCATCTATTGTGGCAATCTCTTCATTGAGAAGAGAAGTGTTGGACATAGGCAGGATGGTGAGATATGTAACCATGGTTTGGAAATTCGAGAATAACTCCAACCTTGAAATGAGAGCATTGCAGGTATCTTGAGGTCTTTGAATTTTCATTTTCCAGCAGCTTCAGGTACAAAGCATTTGTCTTGAGATGCCTTCAACAAAAACTTGCAACAACAATAGATCATCTATTAGAAATCCTTTGAAACATCCTCTAGACATAATGCACCAAAAAAAAAAAAAAAACCCTGGTGTGTTGAATCAAACACTTCACCCTGCTCGGTTTCTTTAAAGATCACCATTTCACCTCATGAACCAATATCCATACAACACCAATGAATTTTTTGGGTATTCTTGCCAAGGGTTATCACCGTCTACCTTCTTGTATTTCACCCTTGTGTTCTGTGAGCAAATCGTCTGTCTGCTATGATTTGAAAAATGTGGCAAGTTTAAATGGTAAAGAGGAAACCCAAAAGGCGAGAACCCTTTGAACTTTTGTTTTCACAATGTATTTATCTGATCAATGTCTTTGACCCTTATCATTTATGTATTTGTAGGTGATCGTGGTTCTTCACTCCTCCTCGTGGCTAGATACCTTCGTCCTGTCAAACATTTCAACCACAAATGCTACGTTTCTCCATTGGACAACTGCACACACATTCTCTACATGCAAATCAAGTGTTTTGGCAACTATCTATTTTCATTCATATATCAAATTCCCCATGCATCGAATTCTTTATCTCCTTTGGATTTGTAGCTTGGCACGTTGATGTGAAAAAGCAAGCATCGACACTTGTACAAATTTGTAAATTAAAAACTGGGCTTTGTGATGAGTTTATGTGTTGCGTGGTGAAAACCGCAATCTTGAGCGGTTATATCATCGAACACTTGGTAGCTTGCGGGCTTTTGACACCTACGTTCGAGATGTATCGACCTGAAGGTTAAATTGTAGTTTGACTCATGGTTGGAGTCATGGCATAGTTATTGTCTTGACCCGATAGTTGGCATGTTGGGTAATTCGATCGATAAGCTTGATATGTGGACTCGATTTGTGAGTTGGCCTTGTGTGCCGATTTATAAGTTGAATCAAGGCTTAGCTCTTAGCTTGGGCATGTGAGTGTGTGCTAGGATTTGTATTTTATTTTGTAAACCTTGGCATAGATTTATACGTAGGATGATAACTAGATTTGGACTTAGAACCTTTAGATTTAGTCTAGGATAAATCCATTTAAAAACATGCTCCTATTTTAATAACAATCTCAACTAAAAGAAGCTAGGAATACATCAAACTCAAGAATAGGTTTGGAATACATCAAACTCAAGAATAGGTTTTGCAATGTTCAACTGAGATTTCTAACCATTTATGTGCAGGTCAAGAGGATGAAGCCAAAGGATTTTTGGGCAAAAGTAATTAATCGGGAGCTTGAAAAAAATATGGAGCTTAAGACACTGGCCAAAAGACTGAAGAAGATGATAAATCAAGTGAAAAGTGATGAAAATATTCATCAAAATACTAGTGCATTTTGATTGCTAACAAGGGTTATTAGACATGTACAACATGGAAATGCTCTTGTGTTTTGTTGAATGGTCTGTGTATCCCACAACATTGTATGAGTTGAAATGGTGATTGTTGTTACTATGTGTTTAAATGGCAAGTCGGGATTATTGCAAATTGAAATATTGATGATTGTGTTTGATTGTCCACTGTGTATGTTTGATGAATATCATGCATCGTATCAGAGATAGGCATGAGTTCTGTGACAGTATGGTCTCCTTACAATTTAATTATTAAATGGAATTGAGGAATGGAATCGGGCACGATTTTTGTGTCTATGTTTGATGAATGAAATAATTCATGGACAGTGGTTGATGTTTTGATGCTGAACATAGTGGAAATAAGTGATTGTGTGTTCATTTAGAAAAAAAATTAAAACATTAAGTGGGAAAATGAGAAGAAACAAAAGTCTTATACATGTTGTTGTGGAAGGCATATTGTCTTGTTTTGATGACATTGTGTTAAAGATTCAATTGCGAACAATGAGCAAGTTATTATGCAGAATTGATTGAATTATACACAATAATTGTTTAATTGATCACATTGATTATTTGGTTGGTGTTGGATCTTTTGCGTTTGATATGGAATGGTTTTATGGATTAATTAATTAATTTTATGAACAATATCTTCTCTCTTTCCCTACCATTATTTCACTTTTCACTAATTACAATCCCCTTTCCTTCCCATATCCATTTTTCACTCCCTGTTCCTAAAATTTAATTATAGTTAAGAGAATTTTGTATTGTAACAGTTTCAAATCACAGTTTTGCGGATGGATTACAGTAACATGTTCTTTGGTTTACATTACAGTTGATTGTGTGTTGTCTGTGAGTAGTAACCATGATTATTTTCCCCATCATTTAACATTTTTCGCTCAATAAAAACCCCTTGTGTATCCCAAGACCTTTTGTTCATCCCTTGCTCATTGACAACACTTAAACAGTTTGTATGGATTGGATTGCATGGGTCTGATATGTTGTTGAGCCAAAATCTATTTCATATTTTTAAGGAGTTTTCATGTATGGTTGTTAAAGGAACTATTTTCTAATCAATCATGCATACATGAATGATATTTTTCAACCGAGGTAGCCACGATAGAGGTAAACGAGGAAGAGGTAATTGGAACAGGGGCCCTAGAAGGCCTAGATTCTCCATTCACTTTGATGTTGACTCACAAGAGTTAGACGAACTATTTCAGGCTGGGTTTTTCAATTGGATTGGTCAAGGAGTAGTAAAACCCAGGCCTGAAAGGCCTCCCTTACAAGCTCCACAAGTCCCTGGTATGCTCGTGCCCCCTCATGTCTCATTGCAACTCGAGGTTTCCGAAAATTATGGATGGCAAGAGATTGTCCACCCAACAGTCTCCCAACATCGTGGCTGGCCCAATTTTTGTTTACCTGCTCCCCCGCCTATCAATCACATTGTCCAAGATGCACATGTCCACTCACCAGTTCAGTCCTCCCATGGTATAAAAAGGTTTAAAACTGAGTCCCACCATGCCCCTGACAAAGGAAAAGACATTGTTACCACTTCCTCACCCTCCAATGGCTCTGATAAGTCAGTGTCCTCCCAGATGCATTTGAGGGATGATTGTTCTTGTGTGATCAACGAGATTAGGCCTAAAGGATCAACACAACCAAAGGAAGATTCAAAGAGATCAAGGGGTGACAACAACAACAAGGGAAAGATTGCATCTTAGAGTGGAAAATATGGTTTTTGATTTTTTGATTTTATTTATTGTTGATGACAGTTGACTTCAAAAGTTTTGGACAACATGTTTTTTTTTGGATATATGAGTATTGTATTTTTGAAAATAATTTCAAATATCAATGAGATAAATTTTCAAACATGAATCTAATGATGGGAGTCACAAGGAGGGATGTTTTGTTTAATTGACTAAGTTATGTTATGATTGTTAAGAGCTAAATGGGAGTTAGAAGGGGTCCCACCTACTAGTTATTATTTATTTAAAACCCTTATTATGATTTATTACTTTTCCCCCTAACTAAAAAGTTGGTTGAGTTTTATTTAATTTAACTAATGAAGTAGTTCAACTACTTCAACCAATTCTAACATTCTTAAAAGAAAAAGGAAAGGGAGGAACAAAAGGAGGAAAGAAGGAGAAGCATACTAAGGTTTTCTCTTTGAGTTTGTGTTGAGATAGTTCATTTTTCATTCATTCCTTAATTTATCACAAGCCTAATTATTTTTTATGATAGGATGGTCTTATTGTAGACAACAAGATTCAGGGCCGAATTACATCATTCAGATACTTATTTTTCAGAGGTGTTGATCTATCTTTGATAGTCTATGTAGACTTGTCTATTTGTGAATTAGTTTTCATCACTGACAAAGAATATTGTGCAGAGTCGAGTGGGCAACAATATGTGGCAAGATGATCCACCTTTTAGAGTTCGGTTTTTGATTTTCTATTAGAGGTCCTTTTGTATGTTTCATCGGGGACATCTAAGTTTGACTTTGGTCCAAAACTTCTTCACGAAATTTTGTAAAAAATATGACTCTTTGATGAATTGGAATGAAATAAAATATTTCTTTATTTCTCATTTGTCTTGATTATCGACATGGTGTCTTTACTTTTGTCTTTACATTTATTTCAGCAACTGTTATATTCAGAAAATCATATAAATAATGAATTTTCTAGCAAGCTTTTATTTATAAAAAGACTAGACTAAGAACTTGTAATCAATACTTGTGAGTGAGGATATTAATTTTGATGGCTATAAACATAGGGTGATATTCCCATATATTTTTCTTTAGACAAGGAAAATCTGAAAATGCTTATATTTTCCTCAACAATGGCAAGTTGGAGTATTGATCCCTAAACAATATCACCAACAAAATTACAAAGTGGCAATAAATTTACACATCTTGATATGCCTCTTTGTTGATTAAATTTATGTTTCCAATTGTATGATATTGTTTTCATACCCAACATAACGATAATGCAAAAAAATAATAAACTCTTGAAGCATTTTCTACTCTTTCCCAAAGAGTCAAGATACAAGACATAAAAATATCAATATAGTCAACAACAATTGTTATATGGGTCTATGTACCTAATTTCCTCTATTTCAGACCACATGTTCCTCTCATATCTTTCAAACACCTATGAACATGCCTTCAAGTAATGCGTTGTGTTGAACCACAATTGTATCTATCAAGCATCTTTATATCTTCAATTTTAATTGTGTGATCATCCAATTTAAAAGTGTTATAAACCATTTTTACATGGTTAAGATTAACCACCTCTTGTCCAATAATCAAATCTTGTCTACTGCTAAACAAAGGATTCACTAACTTTTTTCTGTTGTGGATGTAATCCTAGTCATGAAGTCTTATTACTTTGAAACCATCATAGAACACATTTAACCTCCATCCTTCCCAAGGAATTTGATATCTAATGCATGTAGTTGAAGAATATTCCTTCAACATAAGTTTTCTTATTCTACTATCTCCATCTGAGGAATAACCAATAAAAGGTCCCATAAAAATTTCAACATGTTTCTTCCATAGGTATTCTATTTTTTCCCATTGTTGATGAACAAAATTAGCATTGAACCTATTTCAAGTTGGATGAACAACCACAACCAAATGAGGAATCTCGTTATGTAAAGGGTTTGCAATAATAACACATGCATAATGGCCAATCACACAATTCTTAAAATTTCCCAATCCCACAATGCCCTCACCAACTCTCACCATGAAATGTGATTGGCACTCATGTTCTTCTTTCTTACCATAAAATCCCACCAATGTAAATACTCTACACATCTCTCTCAATCACCACCCAAGCATAGATCATTTCATCTTGCATATCACCTTTCCCTCTTCACATGTCTCATATCCTAAATACTTCATTGCATCACAAATACCAATTCTTCAGTTGGTTCCAGTGCATTTCATAATTTTGGGGAAAACAAATTTGGTTCCAATTCTAACTACTTTACCCAGATATGTGGAATAAATTATTACAAGTGAGGGGCTTCATACAACCTAAATTGGTTAACATTCACTGCATTACTAATGGAACTTTGAGGTGCTAAATACAACTTTTAAGGTGTTCAAACCCATTTGATCAGTGATGGTCTATAAGTATCATACAAAACCATACCAAACATGATTGATCTTGTGATGCTACTGATTTTTGAAGCACTAGTTATCCAAGTGGATCCAATCTCTTTCACCCACATAAATTTGGGGTTCAACTCAATGTTGTTCATGCTATTCCTTATACTTGGCCTATGTCTATTGAAGGATGGACTCTGTTGTGCACCTTGGTCAAGTTCTTCACAAAATAAGAAACTTTTTCTTGCTCCTTTTGTTTATAGAATATGAATGAAATAGGGATAACAACTAGAATCTCATAACGAGATAAAGGTTGGAAGCCAAAATAGATCTCAAATGTGGTGTTTCCTATAGATACATGAGTGTATATGTTGAAGTTGTGATGCAATATATGCAACTATTAATCACACATATTGTTCCTTTGATAATAGATGCAGAGGTCACAAAGCAAGGTTCTGTTCAATACCTGATTTTGGCTATCAATTTGCATGCAATTTGCACATAAAAATAAATAAAGAACTAAAACTAACAAATTAAAACTTTCATAAATGTGCATTGTGAGTACCTATAACAACAACCAATTAATCACTTCAATTGATAGCCAAGTATAGATAACAACCATTTGTATTTCGGACAAAATAATCCTTCAAAATATAAGTACATGTTTATTTTTTCTGTGATACATTATTGAGGATGTGAACCATGTTACCTCCAAATAAATCACATATATAATGAAAAAAATAACCAAAATCATGGGGATACCTTAAAAGTTGGAAGCTTAGGATGAGTTTCCAATGCATGTGTCATGCATGTGTGCTATTTTCCCTAGTATGCTTTAAACAAATCACAGTTCCCAGTTAAAACAAGCATGAAAGTTGGAGATCTAAAATGAGTTTCCATGCATGTGCTTATTTGCTCAGTGTTTTTCTAAACAATTATTTGTGACTCAATTTTATCCAATCGTATTTGAGAAACACCTCGTTGACATAAAAAAAATATGATGAAAGATGGATTATACCCAAAATTTTATAATTTTAAGAAATTAAAATCTCAAAAGCTTGTAAACACATCAAACAAGTAATTATAATCGAGGACAATGTGACGAAACAAAATCTCTTTCCGAAGAATTGTATATGTAATCAACAAACACCATTCTGCATTTGATATAAATGGCTCTCAATATGAAAAAGTATTTAAGTAATCTACTTCCATAGTCAAGCCCACAACAAGGTGACACACTGAAGACATTTATTTTATATGGTTTTCTACATAGCAGGGATGATGTGCATGCCAATTTGGGCTATTGTGCATGGCAATTGTGCATGCCAAATTGGCATGCGAAACAACCTTGTTTGAGATTATATGTAGAATATTGTACATATTCTTTTGGCCGATACTAATTAACATATTTATCATAATATTAACATTAATTATAATCACGACTATAGTTATGAAGGTGATGCATATTTGTTTTATGTCAAAATTTTGATTTCTATGAACAGTTAATAAATTTAATATTGACATAGGTTGGTGTATTTGAATTTTTAGAGAAATATGCATCATAAAAATCCATTGAATATAACAAAGAGTCATTCTTTGAAACAATGGCCTCCAAAAAACCAACAATATGTACACAATTTTCTTCAGCTTACTAAACCAAAGTTTCCAAAAAACAATCTCCAAAATATGACATAGAAGATGACAAAGAATACATTGAAATTGAAAGTGATGCAACAAAGATCAATGAGAATTCTTCAAACAAGGAAAAAAAGAATTTTCATGCAATTTTTGAGAAAACGGGTCAAAAGACTCAACTAATGCTCCAAACATACACCCAAATGGTCTTTCCATCATAAAACATATTCTACCTATAGACATGAAATAAACAACAACACAAACAATTATCATTAATAATTGTCAATAATAAACTACTATGACAATCAATCTATTAGAAAGAGAAATGAACAACCCAACTACACAATGGGTGAAACAAGTCAATATGAAGTCCTAAAACAAGTGTTGAAATCTATGCCTAGTATTCAAATGTGCAAAAATAGACTTGGTTATGATCAATACAACTTATCTTCACATTTCTCAAGAAAGTAGACATAATAACTTCACAATACTCTCATTAGAAACCTAATGTATCTATTCCATAATTAATTTAATTAGATCAAAATACATGTCCACTCCCATGATAATCAGATATTGGAAAAAAATCCCACTTCACGTATGAATATTTTTCAAAAGGGAATACATAAAATACATATTCATACATAATAATGCTCCTCACTTGTAGACTATAGATATAAAATACCAATAGGAATTATTTATTCTCCATGAATTCACCATGGAAGACAAAATATCACATGTGGAGGAGATGCTACCATGTTTTAGTATCTTCATGAAAAATAATAAGACAAAAATAGTGGCACAAAAGAGAATACAAGACTTGAAATATAACACATACTCACAAAGAGTATATTATCTATTAGCAATTCTAACCAAAGTACAAAGGTGAAAAACACAATAGACTATTTTAGAGTATGGAACAGATAATTAAAATGTGCATAAAATAGTTTGAGCATATAATAAAATTAGCATGTGAACATGTGCTAAAGCTAACATTAAAAATTAAAGAATTAAAAAAAGAATGAACTAACAATTAAATAAAGAAGCTCCAAGTAAATATTATCTTTAACATGAACTAGTTTATTTAGAGATATTTCATATGAGACCCCAAATGCTGAAGTGTCGCATCCTAACAAAGATTTTCCTCAAATGCATGTGGAATCTTCTACCCTTGTAATCTCACTATTAGAGTTATTTGGAGAAATCATATGGTGCTTCAACTTTGACCTTTTTGCTAATAGGTATTAAATTTCCTTTGAACCTTTTTGATCAATGTCTTTATAGGGGTAGTCTCAAAAAATCAAATAATATAATAGATACGCATGCAGTTAGTTTCAAAAAACTATAGGCATTTGAAGGGATGCTTTTCTTCTATTTCCATATCAATTATTAAGATATTATAGGATTTTATTTATAAGTCATGGCCGAGTTCCATATCATTTTTTATTCTTCAGAATCCAATTTGGCATGCACAACATCCCATGGGTTGTTGCGAATGCCAACATGGCTTGATGTGCATGAAAAATTGGCATTCCAATCCCTTTTTCTGTTGTGCATTCCAATTTGGCATGCATAGTAGCCCAATTTCACATGCACAATAGGCCAAGGGTTGTTGTGCATGCCAACATCCAAAATACTACCCATATCCATTGATTGTATATATGTACTTACAGGAATGACTATAGATGACCATATATAACTTTCAAATGTCATTACCTATTAATAAATGTATTGGGCTTGGTTAGTGCTACAATTGTCTCTACATATGCAATGCATGATGTAAATCGAAGTGCTTTAAATATGATGCATATGGCAGGTAAGTACTCTGCTGCAAGGAAATCATCAAAAATAGTCTAAAACACGATAACAAATGAAATACATCACCATCCAAAAACACCAGTATAAACTTACACACTAGTGGCTCGATGGGAATTAAACCTCACACTACCCAATGTCCCTACTACATGAGCTACTTCATCTCTGAATGTTCATCTAGAAGTGAGATATATAGTGGTGTTGTATACTTTGAATACTTGTGCATATAACTTGTCATTATTAAGATATGTAGTGAAGGTGGAACCTGGAAATAGGAAACCAAACTCAAAGGAACCTCATTACACAACATACATCATACCTTCATAAAGGAATGACATGCAAGCTATTAATAAAACAATAGTCCCAAATTTGCAACAATATAATTGGCATACTTAGAATCTTGAATGTTGTCATTGCCAAAGTAACCATCTTAATGGTTACATGTTTACATGGAATTGTAATAGAGAGATGCATATATTGGAGCTTAGACAATATTTCCCAACAAAATATATATGCCACAAAATTTCTTTGTCCAGAAAATCTCTTGCATCCTTCTATAACCTTATTGTATCTCAATTAGAACTAGAAAATTAATTTTAATCATGACTTTCCATACATAGATCACAATTTATTGTTGGAAAATGCAAAGCATCACAAATTACGCTTATCTATTTATAATTTCAAAAAATGTTGAATGGAAAAGGATGAATCATTTCACAACTAGCAAAAGGTGTTCACTCTGAACACCCATAGTTCTCAATAACTACACACTTTTGTCCAAAAAAACTCTTGCATCCTTCTAAAACCTTATTGTATCTCAATTAGAACTAGCAAATTAATGTTAAGCATGACTTTCCATACATAGATCACAATTTATTGTTGGAAAATGAAAAGCATCATAAATTACTCTTATCTATTTATAATTTCAGAAAATGTTGAATAGAAAAGGATGAATCATTTCACAGCTAGCAAAAGGTGCTCACTCTGAACACCCATAGTTCTCAATAAATACACACTTATAAAACCCACCAGCCCTCATGTTAGTCACATGAGAGCACACCAACTCCAAGTAAACATAGAAAATGACAATTGTAGAAATTAGCGAAGAGAATTACCCTTGCCAGCCCTCTCATTAGACAAGGAACCGTTATCTATGAAACCAATGTGTTAGGTCAGATTTCCATTACACTTTCCTCACAACCCCATTCAAAATTTTCTCTTAAATACTATCCCTCGATGGATGCAGAAAAAAAAAACAACGCAACACAAACGGCTCAGACCCCTTTATCTCAGTAATAGAAATAGTGGGGGAACAAATATCCAACCACATAAGATATTTCCCCTTCAAAATAAAATTTCCACATGAAAGGAAGAGTGTTGATACATACATTAAATTCAAGATGGATAAAGATTTATATTTTCTATGAAGAAAAAAAATTCCTTTTTCTTAAATATTAGTGGGATACAATAATAGTAAACATCTTTGTAGTTGAGCTAAAACAAATGAAACACACAATTAGCAATTTTAGCACCAAAGTGATTTTCATGAGACAAATAAGCATTGTGAATCTCAATTACACTTCCCATTCTAAAAATAATGTACCTTCAAATGATTCATCATAATCTACTATTGAAAAATCACCATAAAACAAAAGTTCAAAGTCTGTTAAACAATCTTTAAGAACAGTTTCATTTGGCTTCAGAATGAGAAGTTCATTTTGCAAACCAAGAAGCTATCCATTATGGGTCACATGTGAGTTCTTCAAGCTACATGATTCTATCATAGAGCATACCATGAACATAGCTATATTGAAATAGTTTATTGAAGCTCATTTCACATCATTTACATGTGCCATTGTTAATTCTTGATAAAACCAACAATTTTGTTTCCATATCATATGCGGATTAACACAATAATCATGGATTCCAAATACACATTTCCAACCTGGGAGAGATGGCGAGTTTGTATGTCTATTTTTGGCATTTCGAATAGTTTTAGGTATGTGGGAATCCAAATAAAATATAAACACTACAGGGATGGGTTTTCCCAAAATCATCTCATTGATTATACATAGTTGTGTATTCCAATTGGCATACATAGAAGGCCAATGGCCTCCATTGTATGGATTTATTTGTATGCTAAATTGGCATACATGTCAAATTGCCGTACAAAGACCAATTAGATTCAAAATATTGTTGTAAACAAGATAATCCCATCGTTATTCCAAAACCAACTTAGCATAAGATTAATAAGAACCATAAAGTTTTTGCATGTTATGAAGATATCTCACAACCATGGATGAGTTTATAAATATTTATTAGCTCCAATTGCTAAGAACACCTCAAGAATGTATTACAAATATAGACCTTCAAATCCCAAAAACTTTTTATAATGTGTTTTGAGATCCAAAAAATATGCATTTGAAATATGAAAAAAAATAAAATTTGTTGTTGAATTCTCACCATGATCATTATTTTAGAAATTCATCATCGTCCCTTTGTGAGATAAAACAAAACACATAATCTTAATAGTAACTACCCTAGTTAGCAATTAACTTTCAAAATATGAATGAACCTAAAAAGAGATTCACATTATAAGTAGTTTAGAAATTTAGAATCCACTTGGAATACATAGCAAGCCTCAGGGACCTGCTCTGTATACTTGAAATATCCCACAAATGTATACTTGAAAAGAAATGCAATATGGGAATGGCCACCAAAATTTGATATGCAAAAACGTGTTTCATTATTTTCAAAGTTTCAACAACGATGATGCCTTGTTTCCATTCCATCACAAAGCATGACTATAATATCCCAAAAAATTAAAATCCTTATAGTTTTATATTCCAAGGGTACAAGTACTCATTTTGAATCTATTGCATACATTTCAAGAACCCTCAAAACCAATTTTGCAAGAAAGAAATAAGAAAATATGAAGCCCAATAATTGCTTGTTGAGTTATCCCAACCGTTCACCATTTGATACATTCACCGAACTCGAGTCCAAAAAGTATGAGAGAATATCAAGCTATTACAAATAAATCAACAAGAACACAACCAATAATGCTTTAAAAATAATCTATAAGATAGTAATAAAAAAGAAAAAAGAAAGTATAATGTTTTGAAAACAATGTGAAAACAATACCCTATATAGAGTTTTGACAAACTCTTCAAAAATTTTGTAATATTTTTCTTCTAATTTGTATGTGTCATTCATGTTATTGGATGATAAGTTTGCCACTACCATAACAACTTCAATTTGTATGAAATTATGATCTTTCAAATCATACTTGCACATGTGTTTCCCCTTGATTTGATTGTACCAACAAAGTTGAAGCTAAACTCCTTCTGGCCTATCCAAAATATTAATTTGATTATGGTGATCAAATACCCTATTACCATCCTTCTTTATTATTCTTTTAAATCTTCCAATGTGCCAAATCCTAGAAGAAACACCATCTTTTGTACTTCAGGAAACACCTTTTCTTGTAGCACACATAGTGACAGGTATAGGCTCACTCTCAAACACCACTACACAATCCGAGCCAATTTCAAAACCAATTGAAACACCCTTTTTGAGAGCCCTCTCATCTCACTTAAAGTAGACCCCATTTCACACTTTAAATTCAACCTATCTTTGGATAATGTTGGGTTTCCATTCAACTGATTAACCAAACAAGATTTATACATATATTTACCATCAAGCTCCACCACTGGCTTCATAGTTATTTTTACATTCTCATCAATGGAATATAAAATTTTATTTAACTCATGTATCCACTCACTTTCCATTGTTTTCAATTCACTATCACCGAGTAACATTAAGGGAAAAGGTTGGAATGACATGGTGAAGAATCATCCACTGCTTCATCCCCAAATTGGAGTGTTGGAAAATTATGATCCTCTATCCAGACTACCAGATGAAAATTATGATCCTTTGGCTAGATTACCACATGCATATTCATGGGATGTCCAAATGGTGTGAAGGGTTACATGTTTCTTGATCCCTCTACTAACAGGCTCATCATTGAGTTCAGTGTTTAGTTTGAGCAAACTACCTTGCATGTAGCGTAAGAGCTACAAGCAGATATTTCTATACTAGTACCTGCACTAGACATCAATGATGATGAGTCCTTCTCACTCAGATCATTGTTCATATCTGAGCTCTGAATCTAATTTGAAATATGTTGATCATGTCGATTATGAGCATGCAGATGTTGAGCCACCACAGATGCTCAATTGGGAATATACCACCCTACAGGTAGCAGGAGACCTTGTAAGGGATCTAGTATATCAAAGGAGGATGAGGTATTAGTTTAATAATCCTCCTCATGCAATCACAACTGCCAAGCTAGTGATACCCATGAAATTCTATATGGTTCTAGGTTCAGAACGATAGGCCTATGTAGAGGATATAGGGAATCCCTTGTGGGAAGTTGATATTCAGGATGAGCACAAATATCTCCCCAGGAACTAGACTTGGGATCTGGTTTTTCTTCCTTCAAACATGAAGCTTCTCAAATGCAGATGGGTCTACAAGACCAAGAAGGCAATATATGGAAAGGTGAGTAGATATAGGGAAATACTGATTACCAAAGGCTTTCAATAGATTCATGGGATAGAATATGATGATACCTTTTCTCTTGTAGCAATGATAGACTCCATATGATTGGCCCTTGACTTTAAAACAGACAGGGGGTCAAAATTTTACCATATGGATGTTAATAATTCTTTTCTTTACAGGGATATCTCGAAGGAGATTTACATGAAGCAATCACAGGGGTTCATTCATAACTAATCATTAGTATGTTGACTGAAGAATTCTCTCTATGGCCTCAAGAAGAAACCTAGAGTGTGGTATGTGAAGATGGATTCCTACTTTCTCTCTTAGCACTTTGTCGAACGAAAATAATATATGAACGTCTACATGCTATAGACCTTAGACTCCTTACTAATATTTGTTTTCTATGTTGATGACCTCTTTATCACAAGCAATTCGACTTAAAAAATTCCTACTATCAAATAAATTATGCATGACAGGTTCTCTATGACAGAAATGGGTCCACTACACTATTTCTGAGCCTCAAGATTAGTTAGGGTACTTTAGGAATTCAACTATTTCAGACTTAGTATGCCCAATATCTCTTGGTTAGATTCCACATGATCGACTGCAAGTTGACAACCACACCCTTTTTTTTATGGGGTACATCTTGAGGATGATAGGGATACACCAATGGTGTACAATACCCTATATCGACAACTTGTGGGAAGCCTTCTCTATCTCACCCACACCCGAATGGATCTCTCATATAGTAGGGGTAGTTTCCAAGTACATGCAGGAGTCACTTGAGCTACACTAAAAATATTCCAAGCGCATCCTTAGATATGTTCAAGGCACCAGAGGTTATGGGATCCACTATGCAACAAGTTTTACAATGGATCTCATGGGCTTCATCGATTTTGATTGGGTTGGAAATAACATAGATCATAAGTCCACATCTAGATATGTGTTTAGTTTGGGTTCTGGTCCCATCTGTTGGTTGAGAAAAAATAAGTAAACAATTTCTCTGTCCTCAAGAGAGGTCGAGTACAGAGGAGATTTCAACGTCACTATTCAGGCACTTTGGCTTCAAAACTTCCTCACTGAGCTCAACATCCAATTTCATTGTTCAACTATCATTTGGTGTGACAATCAGAGTACTCTCAAGTTTTGTAGAGACCTAGTGCATCGTCAACATACCAAACACATCGAGATCCATATGCATTACATCATAGAAATGGTACATGACAGGATCATCAATTTGTAGTATTGTCCATCCATTGAATATACTACAAAAATCTTCACCAAGACATTTACTTAGAAAAATTTCCACCTTCTGCGTGATCATCTTGGAGTGAAGGACATAGTTTCCTTTCTTCCTTTTTATTTTTTATGCATTTTACTTTGATGGGGGGTTTCTCGTGAGTTTTTCCCTCTTTCCTCTACTTTTAATGTTTAATTCCTAGATGCATTGTACAATGAGTACCCAACAATGCCTTATTTGTCAGGATCCATTTATCATTTCCACCCTTGTAGTGTTCAAGGGGGGTGTTGGAGATATTACCCACTCACCTAATACTTCTTTTCATAGGTTTACTAGTCTATGTTGAGGGTGCCCTTGTTTAGAGATATTCTCCCCTAGATAAGAGCACCACATCCTCTTCAGTTAAGATTCAATTACACCTTAGTTAGACCAGTAGAAGTCACGCATGCATGGAAACCTTGATTTTATCACTAACAATTGTATGTTCACCTTGATTTCCTCACCGGGAGTGCAAATATCTCATGTATGTATCCAATAGGGAACATATATTATGATTTCATGTGTTTATCTCACTTCCACTCGTATGACTCAGTTAGTTGATGATTGCATGGGCCAATTAACTAGAACTAGGTGGCAGATTACTTCGGTTTCTATCAGTGAATGTCTAGATCTTACTAGATTAGTACTATGGTGACTTCACTTATCCTTGTAGAGTATATCATGTGTATTTTACCATTTTACTAAACAATTAATAAAATTCTATCATTCTACTCTCGTCTCTTCTCTCGCAAGCTTTATGTGTTCATTTTCTATCGACTAGGTTCACCGTGAAAACTTCACAATGGTAACTATATATATATATATA
>JZKD02S0945566.1:220691-230797 GCA_000966675.3 Picea glauca | reverse complement strand
AATGATGGAAGTTGAAGATGAAAATCATGGAAAGAATGCCACTGTGGTGACATTGGAACCCCATGATATGCCTTGATCATCATTGATATGTGATATGCTATGTTAGAGAAATCCATAGGGATTCCTTGGTTGTAATACTATATAAGTATTTGTACCCTTCCTATGTGAGGAAGTTGATATGTAAACTACCGTGGATATTCCAATGGATAGTTTGTCACAATATATCTAATAAATAAACTAAAATATACACTATAAAGGTTAAATTCCTTAGATTCCAAAATCTTTAGTTAGTGATTTTTTGCTTATGCATGAAATAGATAAAATGTGTAAAATAGAGAATAGGGAAATACAATAAAAAACCATCCACAAAATAACACAAATATTTTCTCCGGGAAACCCTTATGGGAGAAAACCTAGCTTGAAGGTGAGGCTACTCTCCTCTCTTTTATTTGGTATGGAAATAGTGCAAGTACAAAAGAGAAGGAACTTTCTATGTAGTTGTTAGTGACCTATGATTCCAACCTCTCAAATCTCTCTTTTGCTGGATCTTGAGGGTTGTTATGAACAATGTGATGATCCCAAGCCAATTTTTTTGCTTGGATCACTAACTACCATTGATTTGTTGTTGTGCAGGTGTTTATTGAGTTATCCAATTATTCAGTGCATTCATACAAGATTCATTAGACAGATGAAGATCACATTACATTCAAGATATAAAATCAAAAGCAAGATCTGACCTTTTATTATGAGAAATATGGAACCAATACAATATATAGCCGATTTGGAATAATCATCAGATGGCTTGGAAGACAATATATATGAGCTGCTACAAAATGCTCTGCCAATAGAAAATAAGCCTCCGAAGGCTGGATAAGAAATGAAGATCACTACAAACTGTCAAACCCTCCAGCTGAAGAATGTCATGCTCCCATAGAAGACTGAAACCCTCAATAAATCGATCCCACTGAAGGAAGACTCCAAATGAGTCCAAACTTGGCAAGGTGATAGATTGAAATGATGGGATTCCCCTCCTGAAAACTCAAGATGAACGTCCAAGGCAAACTCCTCCAATTTTAGAACCTTCTGCTGAAGTTGCGCCCTCCTTGATTCCTAAAACCCTAGGTGATTCGGCCTTAACAAGTAAAGCCTCCAAATGCCCTGAAACTCCCTAGGAATGTAGATCGGTCTATGTGAACTCTGTAGGAGAAGTTCCAGGATTAGATTCTAAGTGTAGCCTTCTAGATCTGAGTTTTACTAAATCACAGAACACCCCTTTTGCCTCCAAGACATCCCAATATGAAGATAAATATATGATGATGATAACCCTCTAGAAAATCCCTCAAACTGATGGTCTTTCCCCTACAGACAATACCCAAGTGTCGGAATAGCCCCAGGCCCTCTGGATAAGCTAGATCAAACCTCCCTCTAGATGATGGTGCGCCCTTGCTAGAATCACAAGAATAGTATGGCCTGCTGACTTCTAAAGTGCTAGATGGAGATGGGCTGAGAATAGAATGGTGTGGAGGAGTCTTTCATCCCCAAGACCAAGCTGTGGAACAAGGTGAGTGGATATTTCACCACTGAGTTGCTCACAAGTGTTTGTATAGCAAAACCCCCAAAAGTGAATGCTCAAGAGAAATAGAAAACACTAAACCAAAACCAGAATGAATAATAGGTGCACCCCAGCCTCTTACTTATACTTTTCCTTCTAATTCTCTGTTGAGTTAGGTTAACTCCCAGGGTTAACTTCTATTCTTTTGTTGAGTTATCTTTTACCCCTTTTAACCTATTTCTTTCTCAAGTCAACTTAAAAATATAACTTTTAGTCTAGTTTACCTTTCCCCTCAGTGTGAGACTATGGCCTAGTGGGGACACCTAGACCACTACGTCTTCCAGACCTCTTCTTCAAGAGGTGGGGGACATTACAAATAGACACATATTCCATGGATAGGGTTTCTCCAACTTCTCTTTAAGCCAATTCTTGGATCTTGCAACTTCCCATAAATACCCAAAAAAAAACCTACTCTAATACCAATTTTATCTGTAAACTATTGTGGATATTCCATTGGATAGTTCATCACAACATACATGATAAATAAAACTGAAATCTACACTATGAAGGTTAAATTCCTTAGTTCCAGAATATTTAGTTATTGATTTTCTACTTATACATCAAATAGGTAAAATGCGGAAAATAGAGGACAGGGAAATACATTCACACACTATCCAAAAAATTAACACAAAGAGTTTCTTTGGGAAACCCTTAGGGGATAAAACCTAGCTAGAAGGTGTGATTTCTCTACTCTCTTTTCTCTGGTATGGAAATAATGCAAGTACAAAAGGATAATGCACATTCTATGGATTTACTTGAGACTTGTGGCCTGCTAGGATACTATAGAACATTAAACCCCTCTGTTATACTCTCTAATTTACCACTCCTAGTTGTTCTTCTATGCTATGGAACAAAATACAATTACATAGAATGGAACCCCTTTTCCTCCTATAGACCCAATATTTAACATAGGTCGATAGTCGTCTACGATTAGGGTTTTGACTTCCTTGAACTTAAATTGTGATAAGGTTTTGGACCTTCTATATTCTTATTGAAAGTCCTCACATGGATAGACTCATATGCATGAGTAACAGGAGCTAACATGGAATCCTCTTGTAACATGTTGGTCAACACCGTAGGTCAACTTGCGAGAAGCATAACTTTTTCATAGGAACTCTGATTAAGGAAATGCTTGCACCATTGGAAAGGTATATTTGTGTAGAATACATAATATTTATCACTAGTAAGGTTTGGACCATAAAATAGTGTCATTTGATGCCTCAAAATGGATTCAAAATATTTTAGACAATTTTTGGACATAAATTTTCCAAATTTGGACCAACTACCAAAATGGCCTTGCAAGTTGTTTCCTCCAGTTTTTCCACCTAGAAAGTACTGAGATAGATGAAACTTAATAAAATAATCCAATATGGATCAGAAGCCTTGGAAATCGATGGATGACTTGAGGTAATGTGTAGGACAGAAGGGGATGCCTAATCTTGGAGGGTGAGTGACTGCAAGAAAGAGGAGACTTGAATAATATGTTGTGAGATATTCATGATACATGCTAGCTGGGATCATGAGTGCATTGGGATTTTCTGAGAAAACAGTGAGTTGGGATCTATTTGTGGAAGCCATATGGAGAAGATACATATTCATATAGATAAGTATTATACTAGATTGCATACTTTATCTTGAGTTATTTACATTTCGATTGTGAAACAAAATTCATAGATTGGATTCATATCGATGAAAGATTTAATGCATAGAAATGGATATGATATGTATTTCTACTTTCATGATTGTTGTAGGGATATGTTGAAATGATAAAAAATTGGAGATGTACCAAGATAATGAAGAGAATGACTGTAGCATTCCAGATAGAAAATAGTATGTAGAACATAAATATTTTAACTAGAAATGGCAAAGAAGCAATGATATAATCAGAACAATACCAGAATAATACTATAATAACACCAAAAAGAGCACTTTGATTACTGATAGAAATGTTCACATGCCTCTTTGAGGGGGAAACCTCTAGAAGATCAGAGCTCTATTACAATAATATCAAAGGAAATATGTATCATACCCTCTACTTCTATTTATACTCTATCTATCCAAAAGAACAATCTAGAGGAAGATCCTTCTAGAAGAAGAAGCTTCTATTAGGTCTTCTTACATTTGAATTATTCTCCTTATTGCTAGGCCTTATTAATATTAGTCTTTCTTACATGGAATTATATTATTCTACCTATGTGAGGATTTAGGGAAGTTATCTCCCTAACATTCCCTCCCCCTTGAAGAATAACCTTGTCCTCAATGATTCATACGAGGGAATTGTTGTAGAATGGTGGTCAACTCCCAGGTGGCATCTTCTAGAGGTGTATATTTCCATTGGACTAACACTTCTTGGATGGTGCGCTGACGGAGATGAAACTCTCGCTGGGAAAAGATTGCTTATGGCTGAAACCATATGGAAACATCTTCATCCAACTCAGGGAGACTAGTTTGAGTTTGGCACTTAGTTCCAATCACCTTATTTAAGAAGGAAACATGAAAAACAAGATGGAGCTTTGACTAACTGGGTAGAGATAACTGATAGGATACTGATCCCACATGCTTGAGAACTGTATAATGACCAATAAATGTGGGCACAAGTTTCTGATAGTCATGATCTTTGAGTGAAGTCTGCTTATAAGGTTGTAGTCGAAGAAATACCTGGCCCCTTCAACAAAATGTCGTTCAAAATGGCGTTGATTTTCTTGTTGCTTCATGTGATCCTGAGCCATGACCAAATTTTCTTTGAGGGAATGAAGAATAGCCTCACAGATTGTAATATTTGTATCAACCTCATGAACCTTCGAGACCGCTGTCATATAGGAGAGAACGGATGGGGGATTTTGGCTATAGATTGCTTCAAAAGAAGTCATGTGATTAGTTGTATGGTAAGATGTGTTGTACCACCATTCAACTATGGGTAACCATTGATCCCATCGATTTTTCCTATCAAATGAAAAGAAACTCAAATATGTTTCCAAACACTTCTTGACAACTTCGTTCTGGTCATTCGTCTCAGGGTGATAGGAAGTGCTGAGATGCAATTTGGTGCCCTGTAACTGAAATAATTCTTGCCAAAAATTGCTGGTGAAAGTGGGGTCTCTTTCAAATAGAATTAGGCATGCCATGAAGCTTGAAGATATTATCCATGAATATTTGAGCCACTGTGGTGGCTATGAATGAGTGTTGAAGAGCACAAAAATAAGCATATTTGGAGAGACGATATACTACCACCATGATGACTAACTTATTGCCTGATTTAGGTAAGCCCACAATGAAATCCATAGAAATATCTCGCCAAATAGCTAGGGGGATCATAAGTGGTTGGAGTGTGCCTAGAGCTTTGATAGGTTATCCCTTGTTGCATTGAAAGACCTTGCATTCATCCAAAAAGGTGTGGATGACATGTTTCATACCTTCCCAGAAAAAATAACATTTGACCTGTTCATAGGTTTTGGTAAACCCTAAATTCTCGGTTGTGGGTGAGGCATGAAGTTCATAAATAACTGTGGATTTAAGTTGGGATTTCTTGCAGAAATACAAATGGCCTTTGTAGAGAAGATCTTCATCATGCCAAGAGTGCCCTGGAGAAATTGAATAATTGTATTACAATTGGTGGAGCAGGCTAGAAATTTTGGGGTCTTGCAACCATTCCTGACGAACAACTTGGAGCCAATCTAGTACAATGAAGGAGAGGGAGAAAAGGTACCCATCTTCTTCATATTTCTAGGAAAGAGCATAAACCATTATATTTTCCTTTCCCTTCTTGTAAGTGATCTCATAATCATAGCCAATTAACTTGGTCACCCATTTTTGTTGCGCTAGGGATGAAATTATTTGTTCTAGAAAATACTTGAGACTTTGATGATCAGTTTTGACTTGGAATCATTGACTCGATAAATGAGGACGCCAGAGATCCACATCATGTAAAATAGCTAAAATTTTATTTTCATAAATGGATTGGCCCAAATGTCGCTCTGAAATTTGTTTGCAAGTGAAATCCAAGGGCCTACCATATTGCATGAGGATGACTCCAATTCCTTTCCCAGAAGCATCACATTCCAATAAAAATGACTTTGTGAAGTTTGGGAGGGCTAGGACAGAGGTCAAGTACACAACATATTTTAAGGCTTGGAAGGCATGATCTGCAATTGAAGTCAAAGTGAAAGCATTATTTTTAAGGAGGTAAGTGAGAGGAGTTGCAATCTTTCCATAATTCCAAACAAACTTCCTATAATATCCCGTTAAACCTAGAAAACCACACAAGCTCTTAAGAGTTTTAGTGCAAGGAAAATCTTGCATAGATTCAATTTTCTTAGGATCCACTTGGACACCATCCTTGCTAACAATATGACCTAGGTATTCCACTTCTGAGGAATCAAAGGAACGTTTATATTGTTTGAGGAAAGTTGATGTTTAGAGAGTAGATGGATAAATTGATTCACATGGGAGAGATGGGATGGCCAAGTTTTACTATAGATGAGAATATCATCAAAGAAAAAATGACAGAGAAAAGGACGGGAGGCATGATTTAGAAGACTTTGGAAATTGGAAGGAGCATTACACAATCCAAAGGGAAATACCAAAAAATCATAATGACCCTCATGAGTTTGAAATGCAGTCTTGGGAATGTCTTCTACTTTCCTACGGATCTGGTGGTAGTCAGAATGTAGATCCAATTTGGTGAAGTATTGAGCACCGTTTAATTCATCCAAGAGGTCATAAATGACAGGAATGGGGAATTTGTATTTGATTGTGAGTTTCTTGAGGGCGCATAAATCAAGACACATGCGCAAAGTACCTTGTTTCTTGAGTACCATGACCACAGGAGAATAATAGGGGCTAGTATTGGGACGGATAACATCGACTTCGAGTAATTTATGAACAATTTTCTCAATTTCATACTTTTGGGAAAAGGGATGATGATAAGGCCTAACATTGGGAGGAATAATTCCCTAGATGAGAGGGATGGAATGATCATGGACTCGATGGGAAGGGGGAATTTATTGGGGGGTGGTAAAAATAACATGGTGGCAGGAGAGGATATATTGTGTCAGTGTTTCATGGAAAACTGCACAGGAGACCTAGCTAAAGCATACACAAACAAAGATTATCAAGAAAAGGAAGAGAGATACACAATGAATAATGAAGAATAAGATCGACATGTTTCTTCATGCATGTGGATTCTTCATGATTTGGTTTACTGAAGTAAGTTCATTGCTTTCCCTTCTTCTTCTTCTTGGAATCTGAAGAGTCTTTGGAACCTAAAGAATCATTGAAGGGTTTGGAATATCCCTCCTTCTCGTTTTGTTTCTCCTTTCTGTTGTTTTTGGATGATCCTTTTCCATCATGCATGGTGAGTGCATGTGCTTTGGGAGCTTTCATGAGGCCCATCTATATGAGTTTTTTCTTCTCTTGTGTGAGAGACTCAATGAACTTATCCATCGTATTCATTTTCCAATTTGTTCCAAAAAGACATCTGCCAGAATGGGAATTGGAGACATATACATCATATTTTGGTCCTAGCTTGGCCAAGATTCTTAGAATAAGTTGTTTCTCTTGTGTATACTTGTCAATACCACATTCACCCAAGCTCAATATCAAATATTTAAATTTAGTAAGTAAATCTTGTATATTTTCAAAACTTTTAGGGTCTAAGGTATTCAGCTCTACCTCGAGCATATGACCTCGCATCTCATATTATTTTCCAAAGAGTCCTTCCAAGGTGGTCTAGATCTCGTTTGGAGTCTTTCATGTGGAAACATGAAACCATATATCAGTGGAGATTAAATCAAGAAGTATTCTTGTGGCCTCATCCTTACGGTTCATCCATCTCATCTTCTCAATCGCTAATGTAGGTTTTGTTTTTGTCGCCATCGTCAAATTATATAGTCCTTTCCTTCTGAGTTGCAATTCTTCCTTGGGATTCCAATCAAAATCATTGTATGGTGTGAGGATTACCACCAAGTTTGAATGTATAATATTTTTCCTATCCATATCTCCCATTGTTTCTAAGAACCCCTAAAAATTTACTCTCAATCTGCAAGTGAAAAATTAAGAAATCACGAAAGAAATGGCACTCTAAGTGAAAATTTGTATCAGTTTCAGGAGACGGTCTTCCGACTTAGTTTCTGAGAAAACGATACAGAATCTCACCAAACGATTCAAAACCCACTTGCATAATGGGTTGATTTACTTCTCCCATGAGTCATTTCCTAAAAAACGTAATATTTTGGGACCAATCAATGTAGAAAGGTATGACCATGAATTCGTATCATTTTCAGGAGGCTATCTTCTAGCTTACTTTCTAAGCAAACGGTGAGGAATCTCGCCAAATGGTTGAAAACACACTTGTAGAATGGGTCTATTTACTTCCTGTGCAAGTCGTTTCCTAAAAAAGTTAATATTTTGGAGAAATTACTGTTGAAAGGTACGACCACATATTTAGCTCACCGAAACTCTGATTTTCCTTATTCTTTGGCTTGTCTGGCTTGATCCAAGCAACATAGCTCTGATACCATCTCATTTTTTCATGGAAACCTGCCCAAGAGACCTAGCTAAAGAATAAAAAAACAAATCTTATCAAGAAAAGGATGAGAGATACACAATGAAGAATGAGAATCAATGCATATTATGATCCTATCAATGAGTGAGTGATATTCACTCATATAGGAAATGATATCCTATAATTAGGAATGCATGCAAAATAGTGATGGTCTAAGATTATAAAGTCTAAAATAGAACTAGTCATTTAACTCCCACTGAACTAGTGTGACAAAAATAGAAATCTCTCCAATAGATTTGAGGTCGAGATGCACAGAAGGTGTATCAATAGCATGAATGAAGTGGAGTTGGTCTATAATTCCCAAATGACCTTTTTTGAGGATAGTTTCCATGAGATGGGAACTGATGATCTTAGGGGAACCTACGGTGATTCCTTGGAACTTATATTGTTTTCCCTCCTGTTGGAATTGCATGGTTAAGTCCTTAAAATCCATGAGAATGGGGCCTAGATTGCGAAACCATTATGCACCAAGAAACATGTCACAACTGTTGTAGGAAAATCTCCCTGTGGACAGGTAGATCACCTCTAAGGCTTGACCTTAACCATAGACAGAAAAATGCTTAACGTGGACACTGAATTTCTTTCAAATCTATCTAAACTAACACATGAGAAGGAAGGATGATAGAAGTACCTGTTATTGATGTTTGTCCCTGCACGCTCCGAGTTGTGCTCCGATCCTTTGCTCTTCGTTGGACCCTGTGGACAAAACAAGATACAACCGCTTCCTGCTCTATTGATATTAGCTTGAAAACAGATCTATCAACTAGTGATAAGTTCATGTGACCTTAGACACAAACTAGAGAGAAACAGGCCAAGCGTGTCATATTGATGAGAATAACGACAACAGTACTTACAATCGTAGATGTGAATGCGACAGATTCGTCAAGTCCTCTTCATCTAACCCTTGCCTGAAAGATCCATGACCTGGATAACAGCAGCTTCACTGATCACTCTCCTTTGGCTGACTGTAAGTTTCCTCCAAGATCATAAGTTTCATATATTCAATTCTTCCCCCCACCACTTATGAGATCATAATTTTGGTGTAATTCTGCATTTTCCATCCCTCCTTTCACCATTAGAAAGCTTGCTTATATAGCCTTGGAGAGGCTCAACAATCTTGAGATATCCTTGGGGAAGTTGAGGATTTGCCTCCTTCAGTTGAGGATCTACCCTAGGATCATGGTTGAACTAGGGATTCAAGCTCAACTGCTTTCCAATAATGAAAAGATGCTTCCCCCATTCATATCAACAGCTTAACAACTTCCCAGAATAGGTAGCGCTCCCTCAAAAGGGCCATCAGATCATTGTAGCGCTCCCTAGTAAGCTTTAGGGGGTGCCAACGCTCTCAAAATCTATAGCGCTCCCTTAAAAGGGCCAGGGGAGCATTATAACGCTCCCTGACAGTGTAAGGGGGAGCGTCGACGCTCTGAGATAGTGTAAGGGGGAGCGTCGACACTCTGAGATAGTGTAAGGGGGAGCGCTCCTTTCCAAAACTCAGTTTTTTGGGTGCTTTCAGATGGAAAAAGGTTGTTTGACTTCAGTAGATCAGTTCTCCTCCTTCAAATCAGTCATGTGAGATGTTATAAGTGCCCCTTTAGTGTCGTTGACATGGAAGTATGTCTGAACATCCTTTGCGACACTAGTGACCAACTTGCGACACTTTCGAAAGTTGTGGGGAAGATGCGACACTTACAACACTTGAGAGGGACAATGCGACACTTATCCAGCTAAGCAATTTTGACGTGTAACAGAATGCCCCCCAAAGTATGAAGTTAGAAGATGCAAACTGATGACTGAAATACTTTGTAGACTCTCAAGCAAAGGTATAGACTCGGAGAACCTGACAGAAGCTGAATACAAACATCCAACAAATATCATGACATATTTCAAAACCCAAGGCAGGCATACCTATGCTTGGGTAATCAAGACTTG
>JZKD02S0945566.1:196465-213579 GCA_000966675.3 Picea glauca | reverse complement strand
GTAGATCAGTTCTCCTCCTTCAAATCAGTCATGTGAGATGTTATAAGTGCCCCTTTAGTGTCGTTGACATGGCAGTATGTCTAAACATCCTTTGCGACACTAGTGACCAACTTGCAACACTTGCGAAAGTTGTGGGGAAGATGCGACACTTACAACACTTGAGAGGGACAATGTGACACTTATCCAGCTGAGCAATTTTGACGTGTAACAACAACCACCCATGTATATAGCAAACATATGATATTTTAGTTGATGCTGACCAATTTGGAGTCGCAAATTTTCACATTATCCCCCACATTTCATGGAACTACCATTGCCAATCATGAATTGAAAATTAATAATGGTATGGATGTAACAATTGACTTCTTGGGAAATGCGGTGATGAATAACGTTATGGGTGCTACCACTTTCCACAAGGATGATGAATTTCCTATTTTTGATTTAACCAATTAATTTGAGTGTCTGGGGAGCAGAGAAGCTAGTGAGGGAATTAAGTGAAATCACTGGGTCAACATATGGTGGGTAAGAGGGTGGGGTGAGGTCAAAAGGCAATGGTGCTTCCTCCACAGGTGGAAAAAAAAACATCTTATTCAAAAAGATCCTCAGTCATAGATATAAAAAGATTTTGTTCCTTACACTTCTGCATGGGGAAATATTTGTCATCACAATTATAACAAAGACCCTTGAGTTGACATTCATCCATTTCATCCCTGGTTAATTTCTGGATTTTGAGGGGAGTTCCAGGAGGGGGAAAATTGGTTGGTTTATGGCGAGGAGGAAAGGAGGGTTTGTAGGTCTAGGAGGACACAATTTGTTGGGCTTCCTTGGCTCATTGAGTAGCTTCCAACCAAGTTTGGGGGCATGCCATGAGAACATGGGCACAAATTTCATATTTGAGGCCACTGATAAAACATTCCCTAAAGAAAGAATCTAACATTCCCTCTGTTCTAAAAGCCAAGTGCTCAAATGTCGGAATAAAGTCTTCCACTCTCCCAGACTGCTTTAACTTGGTCAAATGGCCTAAATGGTGGGTGTCAGAGTCAAAGCAATCATAAAGTTTGGCCACAAATTGTGTCCAAGTAAGACACCCTTAGCGTGCCTTTTTTTTCCATTACCACCATTTCCATCGTTTTGGGTCCAGATGTAGGAAACCATAACAAGGCTTAGCTAAATCATCAATAATTCCATGAAAATATAAATAATGTTCCATTTGGAGGACCCAACCTGTAGGATCTGATCCATTAAATTTGTTCACCTCAATTCTAGGAGGGCGGAGGTCTCAGGAAAAGTGGGTAGTATGAGGGCATTGGTAATGGGAAGAGTCACGGTCGTCTTGATAAGATGGTTGTTCAGAAGAGAAAGGGTTCTGGGAATGGCCTAGGAAGTGTTCTTTGAGGTCTTTGATGTAGGAACATTGTTCATGTAGGTCTTTGATGTGGGAACATTGTTTCTTGAGGATCTCAATAGTTGAATTGATGAAGCTAATGTTGGCACTGATATGATTGATTTCATCCTTGTGCTAATGGTTGTAACTAATCAAGGCATTGATTTATTAGGCTCGTGTGGTAGTCATTTGGGAAAAGGAGCAGGAAAACGGTATAGGGGAAAGAAAAGGGGTCTGGTGGGGTGGGTGGGACCATGGAGAAAAAAGGTTGTCAAATGATAGGTACCACTACGATTAGGGAAAAAAGGGGGATCCTGTTGGAGTTACTTTACACACAGCCAGGATTTATTTTTCCTAAGGTTATTCCTTGTTTATTAGTCATAGTTAGTCATTATCTAGTCTCCTATATTTTAGGGGAGAATATTCCACCTGGAGAATATTCTCTTTCAGTTGACACTTCAGTTTGACTAGTTGAGTTGAGTTTAGATGTTGCATTGGTTTTTTCACCATGCAACATTGGGATCATCACCAACTCACTACTCTTTGTTCAGTCAGTTAACTGAAGACTAGTTGACTAGTTAACTCAACTAGGTGGCAGTTGACTCCCATAACTTCCTGAGAGACTAGACTTGGTTGTAGTTCACTCCCGTAACTGTTGGTGTGTGTCCAGATCACTCTAGACCACCACTATGGCTCATTAGTTACTCATTTATTCTATATATATTGTAAATTATTCACTCCTTGAGCGTGGAATACGATTAATGAGAATTATTCCATTCTTTCTATCTTGCTTCTTCTTTCTTAATTTATCTCTGCAAATGGGTGTATTATTTTCTAGCTAGATCTATTCTATGCAGGTTCAACACATTTACATGGTATCAGAGCCGATGGACTGCTAATAAAAAGCTATACCAAATCATTTTTTGCAGGTACAAAAGATTGTAGACAACAAAAAGATGGATTATTCACCGAAAATACTTCTCACGCCTCATAACTATTTGGAATGGAAGCCAAAAATTCTACTTCATCTTAGATGTAGAGGCTTGTACCAAATAACTATGGAAATGGAAGTAGATCCTGATTCTATCGATGAGAAAAATGACTTTCTCAATAGACAAGATATGGCCATAGGAAGTATCAGCATGTTTGTTTCTCCTAAAATTTTCCATCAAGTATATGAACAATCACAAGGATTAACTCCAAATGAATTATGGACCAGATTGGAGTTTCTATTTGGGAATAAAGAATATTGTGAAATTTAATGCAGGAGGTCGAACAGATAGAGCCAAAAGAGAAGCCATCAGAAGATCAAGCCTCTTATTTTGAAGAGTCTTCTACAAAAGTATTTGTAGAAATTTGTATTCCATTAATTGAAGATGATGTCTACTCCATTTCATATTTATTTTCTGAAATTCTTGTGGAATATATATTGCATGCATCTCAGGAGTCACATGCAGACACTTTTGCATGCACCATGCATGCATCTTAGGAGACAAAAAGGGAGCCGTGCACATCAGATACCATTCTGATATTTTCTGAGAAACATTTTCAGAAACAAATTGGATATTTGAATTCCGCTCGAAAAAATATCCAATTTCAAGAAAACAATCGTTCAAAACAGAGTCTGGAAAGTGAAGTTATGATCGTTTTAAAATCAACACAATTTCAGCATTTTTCTGGAAACGACCGCACGGTTTTCAAAATTTCATCCAAAATTTATTTGGATATTATTCATTACAAGAAGATAAAGTGGATATGTGTGGAAATATCAATGATGCATATACTTCATCAGATCCATGAAGACATCTACATCTTCAACAAAATCTTCAAAGAGCACAAACTTTCACAATTGCGAGGTCTTCTTGGAGTGAAAGACATGGTTGCTTAGCAACTGCTTTTTGTTCCTTCTCATTTTTTATTTTATGCATTGTAATTTGAGGGGGGGGTTTGTTCCCATGAGGTTTTTCCTCTTTCCTCGTTTAGTTCAGTGTATCTTTTCTATTTGGGTACCTAACATGGCCTCGTAGCCTAGACCCATTTTTTATTTTCACCATAGTGATGTTCAAGGGGACTGTTGGAGTTACTTCACACACACCTAGGATTTATTTTTCCTAAGGTTATTCCTTGTTTATTAGTCATAATTAGTCATTATCCAGTCAACTATATTTTAGGGGAGAATATTCCACTTGGAGAATATTCTCTTTCAATTGACACTTCAGTTTGACTAGTTGAGTTGAGTTTAGATGTTGCATTGGTTTTGTCACCATGAAACATTGGGATCATCACCAACTCACTACTCTTTGTTCAGTCAGTTAACTGAAGACTAGTTGACTAGTTAACTCAGCGAGGTGGCAGTTCACTCTTGTAACTGCCTGAGAGACTCAACTTGGTGGTAGTTCACTCCCGTAACTGCCAGTGTGTGTCCAGATCAATCTAGACCACCACTATGGCTCATTAGTTACTCATTTATTCTATATATATTATAAATCATTCACTCTTTGAGTGTGGAATATGGTTAATGAAAATTCTTTCATTCTTTCTATCTTTCTTCTTCTTTCTTAATTTCTCTCTGCAAATGTGTGTAGTATTTTCTAGCTAGATCTATTATATGCAGGTTCAACACATTTACAGATCCAAAGGGATAGGATCCAAATAAGGGTGTCAGAGATGGGTCGGGTCCACACAAAAAAATTGTGTTATAAACGAGAGGTATCACGAGAATCAGGGTGAAGAGAGGAACCCAGTGAGATACATTTTTTTTTGCTCCTATGGATTTATACTCCGGCCTGAATAATACTGCAGTGATGAAATTCCCAAATGATTGACATGAAGAAATGTGTAGTAATTTTGCAACCATAATGCAGAAGACACATTTACGCGGAAATAGATCTTGTCTGTTCTAGTTTTTTTTTTTTTTTTGTTTCCGTCCCCATGGGTAGGATATTCATGGTTTTCTATAGACAAGGGTTTTCCCTATGTTATATCTCTCTGATATACGTGTGGGGTCCAACAATAGTACTCGACCCAATATCTCAGGGCACCAACTAAGGAGGCTAGATCGTTCCCTTAGTTGTATTACCCGACTACCCAGGTACTAGAGAGTATCTTCATGAGTGTTGTTCTCGGTGGCACTATAGCAGTCAGACGATCGATCATTTTATCTATGGATGGATTTAGGAGATCTAGGTCGATTCGTATATAGGTGTTGTCTTATGTGCTACTACCCGAAGGGGTACCAACATGGGTTACAAGGGTGGCCAACAGATGTGCTCTTAGGTACCACTTGTATTTCCTGCATGTATGACTCCTTGACCATTGGTTTATGCGCATAACCACAGATCTCTATAGTTTTAATATGCCAGAATACGTCTCTACCCTAAAAAAAAATTTAACCCACTATTTTATATCGAGGAAGGTGCTCTAATACCACTTGTAGTATTCCATATATAAAATAGTATGCAGAACATAAATATTTTAACTAGAAATGGAAAAGAAACAATGATATAATCAAAACAATACCAGAATAATACCAGAATAAAACCTTAAAGTGCACTTTGATTACTGATATCAATGTTCACTTTCCTCTTGTAGGGAGAAACCTCTAGCAGAGCAAAGCTCTATTACAATAATATCCAAGACAATATTTCTCATACCCTCTACTTCTATTTATACTATATCTATCCAAAAGAACAATCTATAGGAAGATCCTTCTAGAAGTGGAAGCTTCTATTAGGTCTTCTTACATTTGACTTATTCTTCCTTATTGCTAGGCCTTATTAATATTATCCTTTATTACATGGAATTATATTATTCTACCTACGTGAGGGGTTTGGGAGGTTAGGTCCACAACAATGAAATTGCAGGTATAGTTGAAGAGTGATGACATAAACATTGGTGTAGTAACCAAACACTAAGGAAGGTGTTATTCCAAGGGAGAAGGGATGCAATATATTTGTTTGACCCTCTTGAATATTGTAAGTATTTTATTTTTGCAGTTAATAAAAAATGACCATGAATAACAAAGAGAGTGCACTTAAAGGGGATATGATACCACAAGAGGGGGAAGGTAAGGGGGTATAAGGGGGGTTTATTACTAAAAACATATACCATATAATGTTACCATGAACCTTCACTCATTTCAAAATTTGATTTTTCAAATTTAAAAGAGGTTAAGAGTGGAGGAAAGAAATTCCTCAATCTAAGCCATCATTTCCTAAAAATTAGCAAGTTGTCTTTCCTACATTCTTGGCACTAGGAAGAGTTCAATTAGGAATCTATTTCCATCTTCAACTCATGTAACAAGATGGGAAATTCGAATAGGAAAGGGGGCTAATTTTTGGAAGAGGAAAAAAGAGGAAAAATGAGAGTTCTTGTTGAGAAAAGAATCCTTCCATAACATGTGATAGAAAAATCATGAAATGAATCCATGAGAGCTCTAGGAAAATCCAAGAACCAAGATAACTTTCAGCAAAGTTGATGGACATTGTCTTGAACCTTTCCATTCACACACTAAATAACACTAAAGGGACGAAACTTCTAAGGGACTATTGAGGAGAGAAGGAAGAACTCCTTATGTTGTGTGGGAAGAGACTAGCCTGAGTATTATTCATTGTTTATTTTCAATGGTGGTATCATAGCCCAGATAGAGAGTGGTGTCTATAGAATATTACCTACAATTGAGTGGAAATTGCTTGCTTTGCTAGTTGTCTGGTCTATAATATTAAGTGAGATAAGTTCTTCCTCTTTGTTATGAAATTTCTTTATATCTACTGATCGTAGTAAATTTCATGTTTATGGATTAATACACTGAAGCATTCATCCAATTGAGCATATAGTCTTTAACCCGTATAATTTTATATCGAGGAAGGTGCAGGGAGATGAAAATTATCAAATATGAGCACTTATCTTGCACTAAAAGTGTCACAAACATGTAGTGAATAAGTGTGGATATTTAAGATGTTGGGAATATTTTATGATATTAAGTATATTTTTTGAATTACTCTTCCCTTTGGATCTTTCCATAGTTCTATTCTGGCATGGTGGTTGTGAGCTACCTCCATCACATATATGTTGAGTAGTTAATGGAAAATGGATATAAATTGGAATCATAACTTCTACTAATTTAATTGGTTCATTTTGAGTGGTTGGTCCTCTAGCCAGTAACGACCCTTCCTTGTAGCATGAAGGTCTTAAGTTTTACTGTCTTCATTGGCTCATGAAGAGATTTCTCTACAATCAATTGTCCACTCAGTCAATTATATCAAACTTCCAATGAAAAAAAAATGGAGTGAAAGCTTTCTATTTCAAATGCAACCTTATGAATGATTTTTGTAAACACGTAGGGATCTACGAAAAAATTAATTCTTGGAACATTAGTGACAATTTCTTTTTGAGGTGTAATATACTCTTTTGTTTGTTTGTTACAAATTTGATTCAAATTCAACCAACCTTGTAAGCAATATTGAATTATCTCTATGGTTGCAATTGCAACTGCAACAACAATGTTACATGCTTAATTTAACATAATTGTTGCATATACACTTTTTATCACATAAACCTAGCGTATTTGTTGCATACATGTTAGTTGGAATTACAATCCAAATTAGGTTGTGCATCATTTTCTCCCACCTCTAGTTATGAGATGAAAGACAACCAATTTTGTGGGTTTGCTTTAGAACTTGTGTACTAGTTGAAGATTTATTGGTCCATTGGATTTCCCAATTGAACTATTCCTAGCGAAGTTTGAATTTCATGCTTTCTAAATCATAATTGTATTTCAAGCCTCAATGATCCATAAAGACTTCTTCCTTTTTCTACCGGGGGTAGGGAAAGTTTGAAAACAACATATTATTATTTAATTTTAGGAGTCTTTTTTATTCTTTGTAATTTTTGAAAATGGAAACTATAAGATGTGAAAATTAAATATTTTGTAAATTATAAGGATTTTACATAATTTATGGAAAATGTGAGTTATTTTTAAACAAAAATAATAATCTGGATTTGTTGGCACAGGGGTAGACCCAGGGTTCAACGCTACAAAAACACACCAACAAAACCCTAACTATCGTCCCTTTTGACAACACCTGTGAAGCAGATGAAGTCTCACCTGAGGTTTAGATAGGGGTGGTTGTAGGACTCCGATGTATGCAACCTTAGCTAGGACACAGATCTGTGATTGTAACACTTTAATAGAGAACTTGACAGTTACACTTCATCAATACTCACCTTTATCTTACAATGCAGAGAAACCCTAATAGCAGAACAATGCAATATTCACACAGATCTAATATAATCAAGTACTAAGCACATCAACATAGGTTAGATATAGCAGTCATTCACATTATTCAGTACTAAGCTATCATATCATATTCATCTAACATACATCAATGCACTAAGCATTTAATCACATAAACAAGAGAACAACCAAAATGCACAAAGAAACCACAACACAGGGTATACGTGGTTCACACCCACCTTGGGGCTACGTCCACCAATTATTCTTCTCTTTATTGTCTTCTTTCAATCTTCTACATGCACGGAGCCTTGATATCTTACTCCGCAGAGGACAAGAGATCTGCACACTTCGCTAGATCCTCCTTTCTTGAGTTACAACACAAATCCTTCCATAGTCTCTTATGATCACTTGCACTTAGCTCTGCAAGTCTCACATAGTATGCACAAAACAATTATAATGACCACTTGCAATTAGCACCTAGCATCACATAGATGTCTCCCTTTCCCTATCACTTATAAAGGTATCGAGCTCTTTCCTACATCGCCTAGACATCTATTTATACATTACAAACTCGGGCCTAAACATGGGTAAACCCATGGGCCGACATCCCCATACCCGTTACATAAGAGAAAAACCTTAAAATCCCTAAAAAGGGGTCGAGATCCCACGATATCCGCTTCAACTTGCGCTCTTCCTTCGACAGTCTGTCGAAGTCCCAAAAGTAGGTCAAACATGACCAAGTGTCCTCAAAACTTGTTCAAGGGCCTTCATGCCCCCACCACTCATGTGTGACTCATCCCGAGTCACTCTAGTCTGAGGAGATCTACTTTGAAATCCTCGAGCTTGGCTCAAGCTGCTTCAACCTATTGATGTGACACAACCTCTTGTTCGGTGAACTCTTGGATTACTACTTCATTGACAGGTCCCTCTAAGCATTGTTCAACTGTAGTGATGACTTACTCCAGTTCTATTCCTTGACCTTAAATCTCTATGAATAGTTGGCAAGCCTTATCTTGAATTGGTTGGATTATCTAAGTCACTTTGATTACTCTTCTCTGAATGGTGTGGAACTATTGTTGGGAATTGCATTGTTCTTTAGATCGCTTCATCCTTTCAACTGTTGATAGGGGCTTCAACTGTGCCTATATTGTTTCTGCTTACTGCTTTGCCTCCTAGAGTTGTGACTCCAGTGCCTTTAATTCAGAATCCTCAGTGAGTCACTCATAAGTCTGGGCACTGCGATCACTCAGTTGTTTACATTCCATGGCGAGAGCTTTGATTCTTTCAACTACGCTTCGAGCAGTTGCTTCTCTTTGATCTTGTACATCCGACAGAGTGTTGGGCACTGTGTGGAGCTATATGTCTGCTATCCTTTGTTGTAGATGTTGGATAGCTTCTGTGAGCTGCACTACTTGATGCTCCACTCGGTCGACTTCTTCTTTGACTCCCAGCTATTCTGTGAGCAACTGTTATTTTTCTTGCTTGGCCTATGCTCTCTCTTCTTCAAACTTGGCTTGAAGTTCCTCTTTCTCCTTTTGTGCAACCCGACGTTGCTCTACCATTTCTTATTGTTCTTTATTCAGGGCCACTATGGCCTATACTTTCTCTTCTTGCGCTCGACAAAGGTGGGCTTTGTTCGCATCAACTATTCTGTGGAGTTGGTTAGGCTCATCTAAAAAATATGTTTCTTTTGATGGTGGGGGAATAGTGGATACTGTGCGGCTGGAGTGAAGGGCCTATTATACCCCTCTCAGATCTGTCACAATTCTGTCATACAAGTCTTCTTGCTTGGCTTTGTTGTTCTACAAAATGTCCTACGAAGTGTCTGATATGACTGCGATGATGAAATCAAATTCATCGATCGTGAGTACAATCTGAAGCTTCGACTTGCTTTCTTTGGAATTTTTCTACGATGTAGGTTTCATGGGGGAAGCATTCCTTTTCTTTAATGGATTTGCATCATCAAGGGGGTTTCATGGCAGGGTTACTTCACCTTGCTCCTACTTATCTTATTCCCCTTCTTCTTCTTTTTTCTCCTCTTTGTCCACCTCATCACCTCCTCCTCCACCAGGTAAATCTAAGGCAGTCTCTTGTGAGGCATTGCTTAGTTCCTATACATCTTTTTTCTTATTCCTTCTGCTATTGTTGGGTGCATTATACTCCTTGCAGGTAACTATCGGGATTCCAATGAGGTTTGGGTTGGACAATTCTGCCTTAGTGACTGGTATAAGGAACTCTGCGGGCCATTCCTTAGTGATTTCTTCCAGGTCCTCCTCGGTGATCTTATAGTATGACTGAAGCTCTTCTTTATTCTCATCTGCACGCATAGTGATATATATGAAATGTCTCTCTGCGTGAAACTTCATAAGGGGTCTGAACCTATCTAGAGTGTTTGGTGTCATCCAGGGGAACGATTCGATAGCCCTTTTCAGCTACAGGTAGTAGTTATGGAATACTGCATTTGATTGCCACTGTTTTCCCATGTCGCTCGAGTACCAGAGCATGGTGAACTTCGCAGCAAGTGGCTCGAATGACTTTATGTCCAGGAAGGTCGCACCTTCTGCCATCTCCCAAGATGTAAACGCGATGAGGATAAGAAGCCAGCTAAAGTGGAACTCGTAGCCCTGATCTTGAGCTTCGCGACAATCAAATTCTAGCTGGTTGACTAAGTACTTCACCCAGTTCATTTGTAATCCCTCCACACACTTTCCTGTGAGGTCAACCACAAACCCTGTGACCTACGTGGGTCTATTCTTTCAGACTAGCTTACCAACAATAAACTGGAAAGTGAGGTGCACGACAACATTATGAATGGAGGCTACCTTGTAGCTTCACATCCCCTTCTCTACATCACCATAGATGTCTTTAATATTCTATTCCAAGGCACGATTTGCAACCTTCCATGGGTAGAAATCCTATGGGTCGGGTCCTTGCATGCTCAATCCGATGATCCTATGGATCAGTGCCGGATCGATGGTAATACGCCTATATAACCATAAACAACCGTCATGGAAGCACGAAAATAGGATTTTAACCTTCTGGTTCCTTTCAAAGTGTGTAATTTTCATGACATTAAGAATAGTGGACTATGCGATGTTCATGGTCCATGGTTGGGGAATGATCTTCGATATGTTTCCCTTCATCTTAGTCAAGTAATTGTGAGGTGCGAGCATGTCATATGTATTGCGGCCCCCTAGATTATAGTCATTGATATTTAAGGTTGGAATCGTCTCCAACTACGATGTGACTGCACGTATCCCCTTTGGGAGGTACGTCATGATGACTGTGTAGTCAAAGTCCCTCGGGGCACTATCATGATTCACAACATCGGCTAGAGGTGGGATGTTATCAGGAAGAACAGACGAGATTAAATTTGCATTCTCTAAGTCATCTCTGGGATTGTTTCTTTTCTTGTCTACAATGCGGGATGGTCTGGATCCATGAGTAGCTGACAAGGAGGCTTGCACTCTTCGCGTTGATGAAACTTGAACTCCTGTGGATATCACTCTATCTGCCATAAGTTCGATTAGAGATTCTTCAACGAATTTCTCTACGGCGTTGAGCTTGTCCGACATACACACTCAGATCGGATAACTCAGGTGGATGAATGAATGCTTGAAGAAATGGAATAGGTGTCGATCTCAATAAACACAACGTGGTAGAAATGATTTCTCTTGTTATATCATATACAATTCTCAAAAGTGTTCTCGGTGCAACAGTCGACGGAATAAGTAGAAAATGATGTAACAGATCTTCTCCAATGGACAAGAGGCCTTCATCAATGCAGTTTTGTCCGTTATGGCACGGTCCCAATGGTCTGATGGTGAGATTTCTAGTCATAACTATTGTTCTAACCATTCGGGGTGTCAGGCTAACAACTATAATTCTTTCAATGGCTATATCACTCCACCATGGCAAAGTTCCATGTTGTGTTGTTCTGATATACCAACAAAGTCCCAGTTTTGCAAACCTTCCCTCTATGAAGTCCCCTCAGGAACCTCTGTCAGTTTTATAGCTTCGCTTTCTTCTTACTGAGATTTCTAGCCTTTTTCCCTGTGATATGTGTTACTGGGTTCCTCTTCCCATTATGATTCTTATCTCCTTTTGGTATAGTAACTTCATGTTGTTGAGATTCTTTCATAGGGTCGGAGAGTAATACATCTTCTCTAGTTGGGGTAGGTACTTCAGTCTTCTGTGGGTCTTTCTTGTGTTCTTTTAACTTCGACATCCAAGTTTTTGGTGCTAAGTAGCTTCGATCTATTCTCCTATTCTTCAATCAAGTGTGTTATCCTCCTAGTCATGAAATATTTTAATTCTTGCTTCTTCTTCTCTAAGACTTCCTCTTCTTTTCTTCTGACTTGATCCTTTTCAATCCAAGGTTTTCCTAGTAATATAGAAAATGGGGCGTTATTCTCAATAAATTTAACAATCTCAAAATCTTCCTCTGTTGAACTTCCATGAGCACTCATAGATATTTGGGTGAGTCTTCCACATAGGGTTATCCTCTTTCCTCTAACTAATCCTACTCCTCCTAATGAAGGAATCATAGTAGGATTTCCTAAATTTTCCTAGGTTCTTTCTGTCATAATATTCACATGTGTTTCCTCATCTAGAACATAGTCTATGTTGAAGTCTCCCATTATTGTTTCTATGCACTCTTTTTCTTTGAATATCTCTGATAAGTTGATATTTTGGTGATCATTCAGGGTTTCTTTCATTTGTAGTAATATAGTCTCTAATTATTTCTAGGGTTCCTCCATGGTCTTAGTTTCTTGATCTTCCTCAGGGTTTTCTTGTCTCATATTCATTCTTTCAACCTTAGCAATCATTCGAGGGCAATCCAAAACTTCATGATCCATAGATTGACATCAAAGAAAAGTAGGTCTTCTACCAGGGCATTCCTTAGCAAGATGCCCCAGTCTTCTGCAATTATAACAAAGAGTTAATATTCTCTTTCTTTGAAATTATCCCCAACCTTTCCTGTACTGCACACTAGGATCATAGTAGCCAACCTGCAAAAAATTCTTTCTAGGTTCCTGCATCCATTTGTTAGTCCAAACATTCTTTCTATGTATAGGAATAACATATCTTTCATTATTTTGATCAGATCGACTCATATCAAACCTTCTTCCATCTAGATGTGCCCTACTTTTCAAGCTAGGACAAAATTTATCAAACATACCTAGATCCATACTTTTGAAAAAAAAAAAAAAAAACATTATTCCACTTATCTTTCCTTTTTCAATAAAAAAATTTCACTGTTCTTTACCTTTAACAAAGAACAAAGCCTTCAGATCTTACCTCTTTTCTTCAGATCTAACTTTTCTTCTTAGCATAGAGCTTCACAATTTAAGTAGACTTATGCACAGTAAATAAACATATCTACGCACAAAGCTTTCCTTCTTTTCCTCAGTTCCCAACAATCACAGTTTCGGGTCCCGACAATGGAACCATTTGTTGGCACATGAGAAAACCCAGGGTTCAATGCTACAACAATGCACCCAAAAAACCCTAACTACCAACCCTTTTAGCAACACCTGCGAAGGAGATGAAGTCTCAACCGAGGTAGAGGCAGGGGTGGTTGTAGGACTCCGATGTCTACAACCTTAGCTGGGACACAGATCTATGATTGTAACACTTTAACAGAGCACTTAGCAATTATAGTTCATCAATAATCACCTTTAGCTTACAGTGCAAGAAACCCTATTAACAGAACAGTGCAGTATTCACACAGATCCAATATAATCAAGCACTAAGAACATCAACATAGGTTAGATCTAGAAGTCATTCACATTATTCAGTACTAATATATCATATCAGATTCATCTAACATACATCAATTCACTAAGCATTGAATCACATAAACAAGAGAACAACCAAAACGCACAAAGCAACCACAACATCAGGTATATGTGATTCACCCCCACCCTGGGGCTACGTCCACCAATTCTTCTTCTCTTTATTGTCTTCTATCAATATTCTACATGCACAGATCCTTGAGATCTTACTCCGCAGAGGAAAAGAGATATGTGCACTTCGCTAGATCCTCCTTCCCTGAGTTACAACACAAATACTTCCACAATCTCTTACGATCACTTGCACTTAGCTCTCCAATTCTTACATAGTATGCACAAAGAAATTACAATTACCACTTGCACTTAGCACCTAGCATCACATAGATGTCTCCCTTTCCCTAGCACTTAGCAAGGTATCGAGCTCCATCCTACATCGCCTAGACATCAATTTATACATTACAAACTTGGGCCTAAACATGGGTAAACCCATGGGCCGACATCCCCATACCCGTTACATAAGTCCAAAACCCAAAAATCCCTAAAAAGGGGCCGATATCCCACGATCTCCACTTCGACTTGCGCTCTACCTTCAAAAGTCTGTCGAAGTCCCAAAAGTAGGTCAAACATGACCAAGGATCCTCAAAACTTGGTCAAGGGCCAACATGATTTTAGCTTGTGGAAATCTTACAGGTGCTACAATTTTTAATAAAATTGCCTGGATAAGTTTTTCTTAGAATGGATTTATTCCCTCATATTGATGTTTTAGTAAGAGGGTATGTTAAATTCCAACACAACTTCTTATTCTTGGTGTACACCGCTTTATAATCTAGTTAGATTCATTTCTCTATGAAACTCCATGTTCAACGTTGTATTTTATTTATTACAATCATTTTTTTTTCATTTTGACATTTTTCTATGTTTGTGAGGAAAATCAAGACTCTTTGATCAAAACAAAAAGGAATTGATACAGAACATGAGTGAAAACCTACCAAGGAGAGTGCATCACCAACAACACACCTCATTTGAGGATGCATCCTAGACTTCCAACATAATTAATTAATAGTTAATTGCATAATTTCAATGCTTGAGTTACATGTATTTAATTATTTTACTATTTATTCTAACCTTCAAACTACATACATCTTAATTTATTACTTTTTGTTTGACAAATAATTTAAAATAGATCTATTTTAAAACTATAAAAAACTTTTAACCAAATAAATACAATGAACATTCAATCTTAAACTATTTAAAAAGATAGATATTCTATGTTTTTGTTTTATTACTAATTAAAATCTCCTCTTACTTTTCAGGTAGATCTTACCCATCATATAGCTCCTATAATGCATCCCATGTACCATGTGAGGACATGCCTTGATTCATTATAAAAACACACATAGGCTCATTTACACTTTCTTTTTGATCACCCAAGCATTAACCACTAGCACTCCAATGAACTCTACTACATAATGCCAATATAACATCAATGCTTATAACCATAATCTAGATATCCTTCTTAACTTAGCATGGACTACACACTACCTGTTACATATGGTTTGTACTTAGGAAGACAATAAACTCTTCCTCAGTCTATCAACAATGTTCTATGTGAGTCTTATCTATGATTTCAAATAGGCATGATGTTATATTCCTCACGAACACTTGTTCAGTAAATGAGGCTTCTTTTTTACCCACATTGCACACTTCATATTTTTGTTTCATTTATGGGTAGAGCATTGTAACATGGAGGAACCATGCTATCCACATCTACACCAATTATGACACATCACAACCATTTGACCTAGGGTTCCAAATTCATTTAGCATTGTCTTATGTGGGCAATAAACAATGGGAAAATACTTTCTCAACACAAAGAAACATTCCTTCCAACATGTTTTATCCCCCAAGGAACTTTGATAAATTGAGAGGCACGTGATACACATTAGCACTTCCAACATCTTCTTTAGCAATGCAATTTATATTACCAATAGACATCATCTTAGAGACTCTTTTTTACCATTCTACCACCAACTCATCACAAAAACTTATAGGATTTCTTGTGCCACATCATGACTCCATGGGTATAGTGATATGGAGTTTAACCAAGTTGGAATTCTTCTAGAGAATGCATCTATTTAGTTTGCATCAATGGTTAGAGCATGATCTACACTACAGATCTTTGATTCAACATTTTTATGATTCCCTAGATTCTTCTCTCAACATGGATAGTTTACTGGTATGCTTATTTATTCGTTGGTGTACACCAGTTTACAATATGGTCAGATTCACTTCTCTATGTAGCTCCACACTGAGCATTGCATGCTATTTCTTACAATCATTTTCTACCTTTTGATGTGTTTCAATGTTTGCGAGAAAAACCGAGACACTTTCAATCAAAACCAAGAGGTATTGATATGAAACACAAGGGCACAAATAACAAGGAGAGTGCATCACTAACAACACCCCTCATTTGAGGATGCAGTCCTAGACTTCCAAGATGAATAATTAATAGTTAGTTGCACAGTTTCAATGTTTCAATTACATCTATTGAATTATTTTACTATTTCTACCACACTTTAAACTACATACTTCTTAGTTCAATAGTTTTTGTTTGACAAATAATTTAAAATCGACTTGTTTTAAAACTATAAAAAACTTTTAACCCAATAAGTACAATGAACATTCAATTTTAAACTACTTTTTTTTGTTTAAATAATTCTATATATGCCAATTGGTGCATTCAATGATATGCCAGCCCTAGCTGTAGCACGAGGATTTCCAATTGGCTCATTCAATGATAGAGTGTGGCCATAGAAAACCAACTAAGCGCGATTTGGAATGTGGTTGAAGCCAGATGACAAATATATATTTGATGATAGTGGGGCACCAAGATTTGGGATTGAGGCAAGCAATGGTGTAGATTGGGCAAGGCATGGAGTGTGTTCTGTGTTAGCTAGGTTGATGCAGCTAGGAGGTGGGTCGGTGATAGATGGGCCAATGCATGGAGTGTGGCCAATGCAACTAGGAGGTGGGTTGGTGCTAGCTGGGCCGATGCATGGAGTGTGGCCGATGAATCTAGGTGGGTCGGTGCATTTAGCCCACAAGAAATTGGAATCCATAACCTCCCACATCCATTTCCATTTATTTCTCACGATTTTGAAGAGAGAAATTCCCGACTTCACAATTGGAATAAATGAAGAAGCAGTGAATGGTGTCCTAGAGATACTAGAGAGAGTGTGTGAATTCATTGAATCCGATGAACTTGCCATTGAAAAAGGAGATGATTGTGCTATTTTCTTAGATTCCTTGAATCATGTCAAGGACGATGACAAGGAAAATGGAAATGGAAATCATACTCTGCATTGACTACCATGCTCCCACCTCTTTCACTCTCACTACATTTCAGAATGGTTTCACAAAAACCTCAATTGTCTCACTTGTCGAACTCCACTTTGGTTGTAGTAGCCACCAATAACCATATTTATTATGAAATTATAGCCACATGTAACTGTATTTATTATGACTCTATTATAAATGAAAGATAACACAGTGTAATTATGTTATCATTTGGATTATTTATTTATGTTACCATCTAAAACTTTGATTAATTTCGATTATATATTTATGTGACCATCTAAAACTTTGATTTATGACTCTGTTATAAATTAAACATAACATAGTGTGTTATCATTTGGATTAT
>JZKD02S0945566.1:186211-196378 GCA_000966675.3 Picea glauca | reverse complement strand
ATTAGATAATATCAAGTAAAAGTTCATAAGATATTTTATCTGAGTTATTATAATGATAAGGAGCAGTTTGACCATTTAAAAATTTGATTAATTTTTTAAATATTTTGGTCTCCCACAAGATCATGGGCTCCCACAAGATCACAAAATAAATTGATCCTCTTGACCCACTGTTGGGTAACTTGACAATCACCACCTCATAACATGCAATCATTACATTAGTTATAACGTCAACATCTTAAAGAAATAATCCACATGTTAATGCTTGCATGCCATCATGAGAATACAACATCGTTTTCATCAACACATGCTCCCGTGTGTCATCATAAAGCATCTTATCATAAAAGAATTACATGCAATTACATCATGTCATCACATTAGAAGATACTATGATAAGAATCTAACCTCAACATATCTTTACCAAGGATATACCATTGCATCAACAACATAGATGGAACCATATGTTATCTTAGATTAACATCATGAAAATGAGAATCATATCAACATATTTCACATGCAGGCTAAATGAATATTAAAAGTGTTCTAGGTAAAGGAATACTAGCTTTTATGTCTAAAACGTTCACATAGGCCCATAAAAGCAGGTTCTATAAATTGCTACCATGATTGGAGAAGGGTTCTCCAGCTTCCTTAAAGCTCTCCATCTCATTCCATATAATTACCACCACCTTCATAAACCAGAAATCCAGGAAGTATGTAAATTCAAGAAGCATGGAATCAATTGGTCGATTATCATCCCTTTCTGTAGGGAATTGAGAAACAAAAGTATGGTCAGCCTAGTGATCTGCATATTAATTCCCAACCACCTACTTGAAATGAACCCTATTAGGATTGTGGGTACATGACCCCCCTCTGATGAAGATCTAGGTAAAACAAGGAATGAAATCCCATACTATGTCAGGATGTCGTATCGAGATCAATAGAAGGAACAACCAAAGGATAATGGTTTACTTAACATTATAGTTTTGATTCCCTTCTACCATGGTGTGCCCATCTCTACAAGGTTTCCTCGTATGTGTTGCAATGGAAAAGCAATTACGAGATTGTTGAAATATTGTAACTGCGAAGAATGTTCTACTCATTGTTGATTTATTATTAAATAGATCAATCCCCTTTTGTGGATTGGTCAAATCCTATTTGTATGACGCTAATTGAGAGGTCACCCCCTAGGGATAATTAAAGTGGATTTAGCCACTACGTGAAGAAGCCATCCCTTCTTGATGAAGAGACACAACCCTATCCTAGTAGCTAGTATAAATAAGTGATGCTAATGTCTCATTCTCACACTCACCAAAATGCCATTAATCTAGTGCGCAAGTTTGAAGGAAGTTGCAGTTGTCGGAAGAAGGAGAGAGAGGAGGATTGCTTAGTGTTGGATATTCTCTAGTGTTTGGTTTATTATCTTAGCATTGTATTAACAATCTATATCAGGGAAGTTTTTGTTGGGTTTTCTCCCCCATGAGGTTTTCCCAAGATAAATGATGTGTACCTTGTGATTTTGTTTCTTTCAATGATCCTGCTTATGTTATTATTGTATATTAAATTGAAAAGAACTTAATAGAAGCTCTAAATTTAACAGAGATCAATCCAAAGGTTTGTTAATTTCCATCTAGAGAAGCTCCTATCCTTCATAGAAGTGGTTCTTAAGTTTTCATTGATAAGGGCCTCGTCAGGATAATGGATCTATCGATGTCTTCCTAGCTCTAGCAGATACTTCCTTGCATCACATTTCCCCCCATGTTTACCATTCAAATACAATTGTTTCTTTTCTTCCAAACAATTTCCTTTCATGTTTTATTTCATAAGGGATGCATCAATCCTTCATCAGTTGGTACAAAGTTCTCTGATCTTCTGGTTAAAGTCTGCTACTCACATGCCACACCATCCATGCTAGTGCACCATGCATGTGCTAGCGAGCGCTTTGATTCTCTCGTTGATGGCCCATGGTGTAGTCCCAATACAACTCGTAAGGTAGTCCCTATATATAATAGCTCCATAGAGGTCGAGAATACTAGTTTGGTCACTCCTCTGTTCCCAACTGCTTCTACTGCTAGAACATAAACAAAGACCATCATTGATTGGAAAAGGAAATACTTAAGAAATACCAGAACATAGAACTAGGAACTAGGATGTAGGATTTTCATTTCTAGGAGCATTATCTCAAGATCATAACACTTTGGTAAGAACAATTTGGAAATTGGAAGTTTGGAACACTCACCAAAACTTTTCGAAATATCACAAGGAACTCGTAGGAACATTGGTTGCAACATTGGATTTTGTCAAAACATAACAAGTGGGAAACACACACTAGATATATCCAATAATAGGGTCGGGTAGCCACGCTAGTGGTTTTCACATCCCGAAAACACTCGACGAAGCTCACTCTTTATGTGTATCCCTAGGGCTTGGGCCTATAGACACATGTGTGGTTTATGATAAAAAATAATAAGGTTAAGTAATAGGTCCAAGGGTCTAATAATGAGTATACCTAATTTGACTTATTGAGAAATTTTGATTTCGTTTACATGCATCGTCGCTTCTCTTTTCTCAGTAAAGAGTTCCCATTCACTAAATAGTAATAATCGTTCAATATTGTTGAGCCCCCCTTTTGATTGGAAAGGAATCCTTTCTTCACTGCAAGAACATTGAAACAAATACTGATAGGATACATATATTACTCTAATTATAATGAAATAATTTTTTCTTCAATATGTGTTTTAATAGGTTCTGGATATGCACTTACCCTTGGGGGATCATCAACTAAGTAAAGGTAAAGAGAAAAACCATGGTATAATACTACAGATGGAACTAGGGATTCCACAATCAACTCAGATTTTGACTGCATCATTGGTGGTTCTAGGTCACAAACTAGATCAATAGCTTCAACTTCTGATGCTATTAGTTTTTTATCAATTGCAACAAACAAAAAACCAGGATATTGAACTGGAACATATTCTTAGTAAATTAGATCCGTTGAAATATTGTAACTTCGAAGAATATTCTAATTATATTTGAGTTATTATCTTATAGATCAAATCCCTTTTTGTGGATTGATCATGTCGAGTCTTGTAGAAGACTAGATCCCCTTTTTTAGATTGGTCAAACCATATTTATATGGTGGTATTTGTAAATTCGTCCCCTAGGGTTTATAAAGTTGTTTTAACCACTCTTGGAAGAATTCAACCCTACTAAGTGAAGATACATAAACCTAACGCCTCCTCAACTAGTATTTATAAGTGAGTATGGCGCCTCACTTGTTGATTCATTTCACTCACTCATGTAATGAGAATCTTTTGAAGGTAGTTGCAATTGCAGGAGAAAGGAGAAGAGAGGCACATGCTCAATCCTATTTTATTCTTGGTGTTTGGTCTTAGTCTTGGCATTGTATTTCCAATCTATTATTGAGGACTTTTTTGCTAGGTTTCCCCCCCCATGAGGGTTTACCAGGATACAATGTTTCATACCTTGTGATTGTATTTCTTTCAGTGATATTTCTTATGTTGTTGTTTTGGAAATGCATTGAATTCTCTAGTAAATTTGAAATAACCTAATAACAACACTAAAACTTTACATGGAATCAGAGCTTGAGTGAATAGAGCACCTTTAACTGGGTATCTAAAAATGTCATTGTTGTTGTACAAGGAGATCAGTTATTTTTACTGCAAAGGAATTTCGAACCAAAACCTATCTATTGAAGTATGCCCTACCCTAGCACATCCTTTAGAATCTTGAGCACACTTTTTCAGTGGCCAGATTCTCTGGAAAGTCAAGCCCTAGTTTTGGCTGGTACAATAAAGCAAAAGAACCATAACCAGTACTAGAAGTACTAGTCCAAAATTGCACAGGTCAAGTTTCAAGGAGTAAAACTTGGAATTTTATGAAAGAATAACCTCCAAAAAACGCGCCTCATCCCAACGCATCTAGTCCCTAGATCATAATTCAAAAATTTGAAGTTTGAGAAATTAAGTTTTCCTCATAAAACCCTATGTTGCAACACCAATTGCAGTGCCATTTCCTTCATGCCAGTTGTAGCACCAGTTCCTTTATTCCAGTTGCAACACCAGTTGTAGTTCCATTTCCTTCATGCCAATTGTAGCACCGGTTGCAGTACTAATTGCAGTGAGAGTTTTTGTGAAGCGTTGAGACTGATTTTATTGTCCAAGTGTGACTTACCCTAGCAAATATAAAACTAAATTTAAGTTACAAGTTGAACCACATTTGAAGTTTTAAAGGTTTGTTATTTCTTGTCGCTACTGTCGGATGGTGCCACTACCTACAGATGTTGTCAGTGGTATGTACTTACATATGTTTAAATTATATCATTATTTTAAAGGGTACTTGCATGATCTTTTGTCTAAGAAACAATCATAGATCTAGAAGGATCTCAAATCCAATGCATTAGAGGAACTATGCACCCCAAGTTTGATTACCTTGATATGCCTCTAATTGTTATGGAATTATTGTGATGTTATGAATATCTAGATTGCATTTTTATCTATTGAAGTTATCATACTAATCAATGGTCAAAATTAAATTCAAAGTATTAGATTGATTAAATTTGAGACTATAGATTTTATTCTCTAACCTATCTTTCTGTCAAGAAAGCATATTATCTTAGTACATAGGATAGGTTGAATAAAATAATTTTCATCTTGAGTGAAGGAGACTCAGAAGAAAAAAAACATACTCATTCTTTAGCACAAGACTCCATGTTGCATGTTTGATTAATTAAGTTTATAATATTCAAATTTGCACATGTAAAGTTTGATAAATACTTCATTACAATTAAACAATATAGTTATGATAACAACATTTGAAAATATTTATACATGGTAGCATGTGAGCATCATTGAGATAAATTCTTATTGTAATCATTTACTAGATATAACTAACATCTCTTCCAAGAGAAACTTCTTGTTTTGTTTCCAAGTTACCATGGAGGAATGATTAATCCCAACACTAAAAGAGTGTTGCTCTCAATTCCTATTATTGTATTTTGATGCAGACCCCCCCTACTCTCCCTATGGGTTTCTCGACCTCTTGTTATAGGATCGTTAAATATCAGGGAGTCAGATCGACTCTTTGAAACCTTAATGGTATCACTTGTGACTAAACACGAGCCCTTTCAGTTTTTTGGTGCAGGTTCTATGACACCTATAGCCTCTTCCATCGCGTTGTCGAACTGTCAAGTTCAGACTCTAGCTCCTTTTTCATTAGCCCCTTCCTGGATTTGACCTTGGGATATGAACTCACATAAGCACGTGATTGTGGGGTGACCTAGAGTGGTTTGAGACCACATCGCATTTCTCCCCACAATTCACTACCAGCTGCCATGTATCCCTTTAGAAATATCGTGGTTTTGATTGCGGCCTGCTCTAAGATTTTTAAAAATCGAGTATTTTCTGTCCCCACAATTAATCACTATTGTCGATCTTGTGACCTTGGTGATGTCTCTTGATCAATGAATACAATTAAATTTTCTCTTCGGTCTTCAAGAGTTTCAAACTTTCTGCCCTTGCTTCCTCCAAAGTGACCATCTTCTGAAGTGGAATATCTACTGACACCTGTCCTCAACAAACAAATGGCTCAGATGAACTCCAGAGTATTATGTACCCGAAGTTTGAGATCTGGCGCCATGGGTCCACCTCAAATCAACATCTCTCGTCCACTCCGGGACTTCGGCCTTCGACTACTTCAACTCCTCTATGCTCACTTTTTCTCAGATCACTTGCACCCAAAGTCCAAGATCTTTTGAAATGTACCTCCCATAGATCAATGACCACAATTTCCTTCGGATCTTCAGGCTTCAAGGTTCTCAACTCTCCACATTTTCTTTCACCTGGAGCACTTCCACCAAAAGTACACGATCTGTCGACACGTGCCCCTCTAGATATAATGGTCTAGACATTCTTTTCCCACATCGAATTCCTTTCGATGTTTTATTCCTCCGAACTTCCAGATCTCTTGCCATGTACTCTTCGTAATGTACGATTGTGATTCACTTCGGCCTTAAACACTTTGAGAGTTTTTCACACTACGCACCCGAAATCCTCCAAACTGAATTTCCCTGAAGTCTAAGATCTATCGCCACATGTCTCCTGATGACCAATGACCTAGATCTATTTTGTCCTTCATCTTATTCGATGATTTCACCTTCTCCTCGATCATAGAACCTTCGAAGTGCTCTCGCTCTGGAGTTGCGGATCTTGCGCCATCTATCAAACTTAACAATGGACAGTGCTAGCTAGCTTCGAGACTTCATGTACACCCAGTTTCCCCCGGTCTGTAAAAATAACTATACTGGCCAAGAACTATGAAAAACTCAAAGATGTGAATGTGTGATTTGAATGGACCTTAGTAAAAAGGTCCATGAATGTAAATAATGTTATGAATATATATATATATAACTGCTGAGAGGGGGATGTGCTGAAAAAGAGACCATGATGGTTGAAGAAAGGTGGTGGAAGGCACCTGGAATGGTGGCATTAACTTCCACAGAAAATAATACTGTATTTGGACTTCACTGGCCCAGAGAACCAAGAGTGGCTCGCTGGCCTCGAAATGAATTACTCACCAGGTTAGTAGGTGAAGAGGCTTCTCATGAGTTAATGAGGGATGGGGGTGAACCTCCCATCCATGGAGGCCTTAGACCTGATCACCGCAGGGAAATTTGTGCCACACGCAACCTCGCTTGAAAAGAAAAGGAGGGTAAAAGGTGTGGGGAGGGGGGGTAGACACAAGGGAAAGAGGAAGAGAGATCAGAAGAACTCTGGAAAAACTACAGAGTGAGTGATAACAGAGAAGAAGGAGAGTAACCTTCGTTCTCAGTCACTGGCGAATAGAGACTCAGTCTTGCAGCATCGTGGTCTCAGCTCGGGGGTGGCTAGTGGTAAATCCATTCGGAATTGCTGAGCCTACAGTTGGGTGGAAATGAGCACCCCTCTCAGCAGTTTCAAACACACCTGGTGTTATTTCTAATAATTGTTTTATATCTTGCATCTTGAAATGTATATTCTGACATTTATGCTCATAGTCTGTGCAATTATGAATGGTTTCAGTATAAGACTGTCTGTGTCGTGTTTTGACCAGAAATGGTGTTTGCATGTTTATAATGGAAAGACTACGTATGTATTATGTTTATGAATAGCTATATGTATGTATACCGATCTAATTCAGACTTCAAGTATGTTCTCAGGAAATCTATACCCTTATCCATCTCAGGTAATACCTTGGATAGATCTCCCCATAGAAACATCCTTCTTGGAAATCTTACCAAGAACCTAAAAAAGGATTTGATGGCGCAAGTCTCAGTAATACTGCACGAGGAGGGATGGTCCTCTTAAAACCTCGAAACCCCGAATTGTGAAATCCCGAAATGATAGTGTGTGGATAAGTATCGATTGATGGAGAAGATCCTGTCAGAATATCTGAGGTCAGTCGCGACCGTTAGATTGGAGGAAGAAACAAGGGCATTAATGCCTCAACCCCTTTCCTTTTATCTTCGTAAGTAGCGAAGAAATTGGGACCGTAGATCCCCAGGGTTCATGGGAGTATCTGGACCATCCATTTATAGGACATGTGGCTGCCGGTAAGCTTTTCGGCGTTTCGGTACCCGAGAAGACAAAATGGAAGAACCCTGATCATCACGAGTCACGAAACCTCGATAACCGAAACCTCGAAATAGTTTAAGGAGTGGATGAGATAGGATAGTTAGGAATTTTAGTACCCGAGATACCTAAGTGTGAGTTCCTTTATACTCGCAAGTCCCGAATCTCCAGTCCACAAAATTCTGATGGGAGAAACCCTGAAATAGATGCGTAGGTTTAGGAGTCGGTATTTTGGAGTTTCGACTCTTGGAAGGTCTAGGCATGAAATCTCCTGTCTGTGCACATCACGAAAATCCGATTTGCCAAATACTGAAATGATAATAGGACGGAGTAGCTATGAGTTTTCGATGTTTCGGCTCTCGGGAAAACCTAGGAGTGAGACTTCTTGTCATTACCCATTGCGGAATCCCGAAGTATGAGATCCGGGAAAGGTCTAGCATGGGTAAGCCTTCGTGTTTCGGTGTTTTGGAAACTGGGAAACCCAAGGGTCAGTCTTCTTGTACACGTCAGTCCCGAAATCCCAATGGGTGAAGTCCCGAAAGAACAATACGCGGATAGGTTACGAGACTTCGTCACTTCAGAAATCGAAATGCTCAAGGGCGTATTCCCTTGTACTCACATCTCCTGAACTCCAGACTTGCAAAGTATCAAAATGGCTTAACATGGATGGTGTTTGGTGTGTTGGTGTTTCAGCACCTGGGATACCTGACGGTAAGTTTGCTTATGATCACCAGTCTCGAAAACCCGGTCTGCAAATTCCCGAAATGGACTGAGCGACAAATATATACAACTATACGTATGTTAAGGTTTCATAGTTTCGGCTCTCGGGAAACCTAAGTCCGAGACCTCCTGTCGTCGCATATCTCGAATTCCCGATGGAAGAAATCTCAAAATAGGGAAGTGTGTTTAGAGTTAGTAATTTGGAGTTCGGCTCCCAGAAGACCCTGATGTGAGACCTTCTGTCATCGCATCCCCTGAACTCCCGACTTGCGAAATCCCAATAGGCGAAGTCCCTAAATGGATTCGCACACGTGGTTTTGGTGTTTCGGCTTTACAATGCTCGGGACTCTCAAGGGTCATTTTTCCTCGTAATTCGCTAGCCGCAAAATTGCGATGCATGAAACCCCGAAATGAACAAGGGAATACCTATATCGCGATTTCTCGTATCACGAAAGTCGATGAGTACCCTCCGATAAGGCATGTGGCCATAACCGCTGATCATATGAGTGCGGATAAGGGATGACAGGGTTTGTATCAGGTCCTGTAGGGACTCGGGGAAATTATATTCCTTGGAGAAAAGAAGAAAATGGAAAAAAAAAAAAATCCGTAGTGGGTGTGTTACAAATTGGTATCAGAGCATGGTTACAACACTTAGCCTGCTTGGGCTCATGAACGAGTTGCGCAGGAGCTCCGTTCGAAACACTCCAAAAAGGAGTAACCCCCTGTCTTGACCTTCCTAATCAAAAGATGAAGTTAAGAATGAAAACTCCTATTGTGTGTGTGTACATGTGAAAAATATAAATATTGACTAACAACCAGCATTTGTCTTTTGCACCCAAGCGGACGATCAGCCATAGGAAATTACAGACATATAGAATGGTGACTCACCATGAAGTGGGGGAGGTCTCCCACAATAGAGATGAAGATTCTAACAAAAGGAGGGCGGTAGGGACCCCTCCATATCTTGCTGAAACTGTGAGGAGCTTCATGGTCGAATTACAAAGCTGCAAGGTTGACAATGAAAGGATGATGAAAGAACAAGAAAAGAAAATAGAAATTAACGCAGTTTTACTGCAGAGTTTATCCGATCTACAAAGAAAAATGCATCATGAACCTGAAACTCAAAAACAGGGTCATATCAGTGACCACACTGAGAGGAGCACCTCAAAAAAGGTCCACCCCAGAGGTAAAGGACTAGCGGCAGACTATTCCTCTGAGAAGGAAGCAAGCGATTCGGAGGGTTCTTCTAGCAGTAGAACTAGTTCCTATTCCAGAAGGAAACAAAAGAAGAAAAATCCTTCCAAAGGTCGTAAATTTGAAGAATTAAGAAAATCCAAACCACCCTCCTTCGACGGTGAAATAAAGAAGGGAGAGGAAGCAGAGGCCTGGCTGCTTGGACTAAAGAAATATTTTAGAGTCCATGACTTTTCAGAAAATTTGAAGGCCCAAGTGGCCACCTTCAAATTGAATAGAAAGGCTTCCATTTGGTGGGAAGATCTTAAGAATGTGAAAGAGGTTCGCGAAGAGGACCTGTCCTGGAAGAAATTTGAGAAATACTTCTGGAAGAAGTATTTGTCGGAAAAATATTTCAACAAGAAGACCAAAGAGTTTTATGAACTCAAAATGGGACAACTCACTATAGAAGAATATGTCAACAAATTCCTCGATTTGTTGAGGTATGTACCTTATATAAAAGTGGAAAAGGAAAATGTGCAACGCTTCATCAGTGGACTACCTAAGGACTATCAAAATAGAATTGAATTTGATGAGCCAAAGACTCTAGAAGGCACTATTCGAAAGGCAACCTATTGTCATGAACAGTTTG
>JZKD02S0945566.1:131974-164567 GCA_000966675.3 Picea glauca | reverse complement strand
GATTTTAAAACTTCAATATCTTGACTTCCCGGACTCCGTTTCGAACGATTTTTTTTTTCAAATTGGGTGTTTTTCTGAGAGGAACTCAGATATACAACCCTTTTTGGAAAATTTTGCATAGAAATATATCAAAAAATTCGAGAATGTCTCGACCTTCTTTTTTCTGCTCCGAAAAAAAAAATCTGCGAAAATAAAAAATATTTGCCCACAATGTCTGCCCAAGGAAAGTGCTCTGATACCACTTGTTAAGAACTCAATACTGAATAAAAAATCACCACAACAGATATAGAAGAACAATATATAAAAACATAACTTTATTATATCCAACCCTTGAGGTAGGGCAACACCATACAATGGATCCTATTATGGAAGGGATCCTCTCTTGTTCATTTGCCTCTTCGAGGGGGCATCCTCCTATTGAGCTACCGCTCCAAATACAATATTTCTCTTCATGTCTCATTACATTGCTTGAACCCCTTTATATAGTGTTACTATCATCTAAGAACATTCTAGAGGAGGAATCTTCTAGAAGTAGAACCTTCTAAGAAGTCATCTTACATTTACTATATCTAATTACTCATTTATTATATCTAACTACCATAGTGGGCCTTATTTAATAATATAGTGGACCTAGTCCACCTTACATTGAATGACCTCCAATATTATCACTATGGGCCCTCTGCCCCCCCCCACTACCTCTCTAGCTACCTTACACCGCGACTACCACCATCACCAAATATCAGTTCATATATATATATATATATATGGCATATGGAAATGAAATCATATTGGAAGAGTTAGTAATTTTTTTTGTTGTAGTTGGCACAAATTTATACAAGATTGGGAAAGAATAGGCGTTATTGCTACTCTCACCATTAACCGTACAGTAATAGGAAAGAATAGTTATACAATAAACAATTACGAGCCATTAATAGTAATAATAGGTGCTCTCACTAAGTAATATGGAAGGATTTGTTCACTTCGATACACATATTAACTTCCCAATTCATGGATAAGAATGGGAGAGTGGAATGAATATTCAACGAGGTGAAGTAGAAGCATAAGAAATTGGTGGAGTGAATGATGGAGGGCAACAGGTGCAATCTGTGGCACCGGCATTTGGAATTGGTGCAGTGAATAATGGAGGGCAACGGGTGCAATCTGGGGCACTGGAATTTGGATTTGGTGCAGTGAATGATGAAGGACATCAGGTGCAATTTGGGGCACATGCATTTGGAATTGGTGTAGGCAATGAAGAACATATTCCAACACTAGCTGCAGAACCAGGATTTCCAATTGGTGCATTCAATGATATGCCAGCGCTAGCTACAACACCATGATTTCCAATTGGTGCATTCAATGATATGCTAGCCCTAGCTGCAACACCATGATTTCTAATTGGCACATTCAATTATATGCCATCTCTAGTTGCAACACCAGGATTTCCAATTGGCGCATTTAATGATAGAGTGTGGCCAAAGCAAACTGACCAAGCATGATTTGGTGTTTGGGTACACAATAATAGAGTGTGTTCAGAGCCAGATGAAGAATATATATTTGATGATGGCGAGGTATTGGTTGTGGAGCCTGATTATCTTCCTGATTCATAGGTCGTTGCTTTCAGCCATGTTTATACCCCATGAAGTATTTACACCCCAGAAGTATGTACACTCTTCCATGCGGGGGAGTGCAGAGGGAGGGTACCCCCTCTGCGGGGTCTGAGGGGGATATCCCCCCGGGTAGGGGGTCTGGCGGCAAGCGTGCCCCCAGTGGGGGTTTTGGGGCACTATCCCCCAATGGGGGTTCAGGGGTGAAGCCCCCAAAGGAAAAATTGCCTTGAAAATGTATATTGTAATTTCATTGTAAATCTGGACCGTTCATTATAAGGTCACAGATCTAACGGTACAGATTATTTTAGGGTCTTTTGCCCTAGAAGGCAACCCTCTTTTATGAGGGAAATGTATCGCAGCTATGGTTGATGATGAATATTGTATTCTGAGATAGGAGACTATGAGAGAAAGAAGAGGAAGTTACAATAGGTTTGTTGTAGGTTGTATTCCTTCATATGATGGATAATAATAAAGGAAGGACCTGGAAATTTCTCTGGTGGACGTATCCCACACTGCATGAACCACGTAAATCTTTTTCTCTATTGTATTGTGTATCTTATGTGTTTTGTTTCCACATTTGTTTTATTTTATTGCTCCACGGTCCTGTTTTTCTAACATGAGGCACCGGGATTTGTGATTGAGGCATGAAATGGTGTATATTGGTCGAGGAATGGAGTGTGGCTGGAGCCAAATGAAGAATATATAATAGATGACGGTGGGGCATCAGGATTTGGGATTGGGGTAGGCAATGATGTAGATTGGCCAAGGCATACAGTATGGTCGGTGATAGCTGGGTCGATGCATGGAGTGTGGTCAATATAGCTAGGAGGTGGGCTGGTGCATGGAGTGTGGTCGATGCATCTAGGAGGTGGGTAGATGCTAGCTAGGCCAATTCATGGAGTGTGGGCGATGCAGCTAGAAGGTGGTCCGGTGCTAGCTAGGCCGATGCATGGAGTGTGGTCAATGTAGCTAGGAGGTGGGTCGGTGCTATCTGGGTCGATGCATCTAGGTCAATCGTTGCATTTAGGTGGGTCGATGCATTTAGGCCCACAAGAACTTGGAATTCCTAACCTCCCACACCCGTTTCTATTTATTCCTCATGATTTTGAAGAGATCCGAATTCCCGACTTCATAATTGGAATAAATGAAGAAGTACTGAATGGCGTCCCATAGATGCTGGAGAGAGTGTGTGAATTTGTTGAATCCAATGAACTCACTGTTGAACAAGGAGAGGATTGCGTTATTTTCTTAGATTCCTTGAATCATGTGGAGGATGATGACAATGAAAATGGCAATGGCAATCATACTCTGCATCGACTACCATGCTATCACCTCTTTCACTCTCACTGCATTTCAGAATGGTTTCACAGAAACCTCGGTTCTCCCACTTGTCGAACTCTACTTCGGCTGTAGTAGCCACCAATAACCATATTTATTATGAAATTATAGCCATAGGTAACTGTATTTATTATGAAATTATAGCCATGGGTAACTGTATTTATTATGACTCTGTTATAAATGAAAGATAAGATAGTGTAATTATGTTATCATTTGGATTATATATTTATGTGACCATCTAAAACTTTCATTAATTTCGATTATATATTTATGTGAACATCTAAAACTTTGATTTATGACTCTGTTATAAATTAAACATAACATAGTGTGTTATCATTTGGATTATATATTTATTTTTGTTTTGAGTAGCATTATTGGATTAGATAATATCAAGTAAAAGTTCATAAGATATTTTATGTGAGTTATTATTATGATAAGGAGCAGTTTGACCATTTAAAACTTTGATTCATTTTTTAAATATTTTGGTCTCCCACAAGATCATGAAATAAATTGGTCCTCTTGACCCACTACTGGGTAGATTGAAAATCACCACCTCATAATATGCAATCATTACATTAGTTATACTGTCAACATCTTAAAGAAAGAATCCACATGTTAACTCTTTCATGCCATCATGAGAATACAGCAGTGTTTTCATCAACACATTCTCCGTGTGTCATCATAAAACATCTTATCATAAAATAATTACATGCAATTACATCATGTCATCACATTAGAAGACACTATGATAAGAATCTAACCTCAACATATCTTTATAAAAGATATACCATTGCATCAACAACATAGATGGAACCATATGTTATCTTATATTAACATCATGAAAATGAGAATCATCTCAACATATTTCACATGCAGGGTAAATGAATATTAAAAGTGTTGTGGGTAAATGAATACTATATTTTATCTCTAAAAAGTTCACATAGGCCCATGATAGTAGGTTCCAGAAAGTGCTACCACGATTGGAGCAGGGATCTCCAGCTTCCTAAATCTCTCCATCTCATTCCATATAATTACCACCACATTCATAAACCAGAAAGCCAAGAAGTATACAAATTCAAGAAGCATGGAATCAATTGGTTGATTATCCTCCCTTTCTGTAGGGAATTGAGAAACAAAAGTGTGTTCAGCCTAGTGATCTACATATTAATTCCCAACCACCTACTTGAAACCAACCTTATTAAGATTGTGGGTACATGACCCCCCTCTTATGAATCTCTAGGTAAAACAAGGAATGAAATCCCATACTATGTCAAGATTCCCTATTGAGATCAATGGAAGGAGAAACCACAGTTCCATGGTTTACTTGACATTATAGTTGTGATTCCCTTCTACCATGGTGTGCCCATATATACAAGATTTCCTGGCATGTGCTACAATGGCAGATCGACTACGAGATTGTTGAAATATTGTAACTACGAAGAATATTCTACTTATTGTTGAGTTATTATTAAATAGATCAATCCCCTTTTGTGGATTGATCATGTCAGGGCTTATGTCTGACCAAATTCCCTTTTGTGGATTGGTCAAACCCTATTTGTATGAGGCTAATTGAGAAGTCTCTCCCTAGGGATAATTAAAGTGGCTTTAGCCACTAAGTGATGAATTCATCCCTTCTTGATGAAGAGACATAGCGTCTCATTCTCACACTCACCAAAAAGTCACTCATTTAGTGTGCAAGTTTGAAGGAAGCTACAGTTGCCTGAAGAAGGAGAGAGACGAGAATTTCTCAGTGTTGGATATTCTCTAGTGTTTGTTCTATTATCTTGGGATTGTATTGACAATCTATATTAAGGAAGTTTTTGTTGGGTTTTCTCCCTGATGAGGTTTTCCTAAGATAAATGATGTGTACCTTGTGATTGTGTTTCTTTCAGTGATCCTGCTTATGCTATTATTGTATAGTAAAATGAAAAGACTATTGAGCCCCCCTTTCTACCAGAAAGGTATCTTTCCATCACTGCAAGCACATTGAGACAAATACTGATAGGATACATATATTACTCTAATTATAATGAAATAATGTTTTCTTCAATATGTGTTTTAATAGGTTTTCGATATGCACTTACCCTTGGGGGTTCATCGACTAAGTAAAGGTAAGAGAAACACCAGGGTATGAGACTAGAGATGGAACTAGGGATTCCATAATCAACTCAGATGTTGACTGCATCATTGGTGGTTCTAGGTCATAAACTAGATCAATAGCTTCAACTTCTTCTCCTATTAGTTTTTGATCGATTGCATAAAACAACAAGACAAGATATTGAACTGGAACATATACTTAGTAAACTAGATCCGTTGAAATATTGTAACTTCGAAGAATATTCTAATTATATTTGAGTTATTATCTTATAGATCAAATCCCCTTTTATGGAGTGATCATGTCGGGTCTTGTAGAAGACCAGATCCCCTTTTATAGATTGGTCAAACCATATTTATATGGTTTTATTTGTAAATTCGACCCCTATGGTTTATAAAGTTGTTTTAACCACTCTTGGAAGAAGTAAACCCTACTAAGTGAAGAGACATAACCCTAACACCTCCTCAACTAGTATTTATAAGTGAGAATGGAGCCTCACTTGTTCATTCATTTCACTCACTCATCTAGTGCACATATTTTGAAGGGATTTATAGTTGTAGGAGGAAGGAGAAGAGAGGAACATGCTCAATCCTATTTTATTCTTGTTGTTTGGTCTTAGTCTTGGAATTATATTGGCAATATATTATTGAGGAATTTTTTGATGGGTTTTCTCCCCCATGAGGGTTTACCAATATAAAATGTTGTGTACCTTGTGATTTTGTTTCTTTCAGTGATATTACTTATGTTGTTATTTTGGAAATGCACTGAATGCTCTAGTAAATTTGAAATAACCTAATAACAACACTAAAAATTAACATGGAATCAGAGCTTGATTGAATAGAGCACCTTTAACTGGGTATCTAAAAATGTCAATGTTGGCATACAAGGAGATCAAGGAATTTCTGACCAAAAACTATCTAGGGAAGTGTGCCCTATCCTAGCACATCCTTTGGAAGCTTGAGCACACTTTTTCAATGGCTATATTCTTCAGAAATTCAAACCCTAGATTTGGATGGTACCAGAAAACAAGAGAACCTGAACTAGTACCAGAAGTACCAGTCCAAAATTACGTAGGTCAAGTTTCAAGGGGTAAAAATTGGAATTTTATGAAACAATAAGTTCCAAAAAACTCGCCACATCCTAGCACATCTAGTCCCTGGATCATAATTCAAAAATTTGAAGTTTTAGAAATTAGGGTTTCCTCATAAAACCCTAAGTTGCAGCACCAATTACAGTGCCAGTTCCTTCATGTGATTTGTATCACTAGTTGCAGTACTAGTTCATGCATGCCAATTGTAGCACCAGTTGTAGTGCCAGTTCCTTCATGCCAATTGTAGCACCAGTTGTAGTACTAGTTGTAGTGAGATTTTTTGTTAAGCGTTGAGACTAATTTTATTGTCCTAGTGCGACTTACCCTAGCAAATACCCAACTAGATTTAATTTACAAGTTGAAGCACCTTTGAAGTTTTAAAGGTTTGTTATTTCTTGTCGCTATTGTCGGATGGTGCCACTACCTATAGATGTTGTCAGAGGTATGTACTTACATATGTTTAAACTGTATCATTATTTTAAAGGGTACTTTCATGATATTTTTCTAGGCAACAATCATAGATCTAGAAGGATCTTAGATCCAACACATTAGAGGAACTATGCACCCCAGGTTTGATTACCTTGATATGCCTCTAATATTTATGGAATTATTGTGATCTTATGAATATCCAGGTTTCATTTTGATCTGTTGATGTTATCATACTAATCAATGGTCAAAATTAAAGTCAAAGTATTATATTGATTAAATTTGAGACTATAGATTTTATTCTCTAATCCATATTTCTATTAAGAAATCATATTATCTTAGTACATAGGATAGGTTGAAGAAAATACTTTTCATCTTGAGTGAAGGAGACTCAGAAGAAAAACAACACACGCATTCTCGAGGACAAGACTCCAGGTTGCAGGTTTGATTAATTAAGTTTATAAGATTCAAATTTGCACATGTCAAGTTTGATAACTACCTCATTAAAAGTAAACAATATAGTTGTGATAGAAATATTTGAAAAGTTTTATACTTGGTAGCATGTGAGCATGATTGAGATAAATTCCTATTGTAATTATTTACCAGATATAACTAACATCTCTTCCAGGAGAAACATATTGTTTTGTTTCTTGGTTACCATGGAGGAATGATTGATCACAACACCAGAAGAGTGTTTCTCTCATTTCCTATCTTATTTTTTTTGTTTCAGGAAGGTCACAAGTGATAGATCTAAAGGAGATACTCTGACGATTGTTCATGCTATTGTTTTATAAAGAGTATTATTCATTTTTGTTGTTTCTCCCTTGTTGTCCTTGTTTCGAGCAGGTCATAGGTTATAACCCTAAGGTAGCTATAGTGACAGTTGCAGGAGAAAACATACTAGGTGAGACATGAAGCAGACTATTCAAGTTGTATACATGACCGTATACATCCATGTACTAAATAATATGAAGAAGAAGCTACTTTTGAGATACATGGTATCTCATATGAATATTGATTGTAATGAGCAGAAGGCTCCAAAGATGACCAAACATTAGAATAGAACTCACAGTAGACTTGGTGAAAGGATAATGAAGCCACCTTGACAAGAAGCATAATTCGTTTGAAGTATGACTCAAATTTTCAAATTAAGACTTGGTATTCAACACCTAGTATATCCTACAAGGACTATGAATTATTTTTAGACACACAAGAAATCAAGACTCGGAGTAATATTGATCTCAGAAAGGATCAGATGGAGAGACATCTTCCAAGACTGGAATACAGATTCCATGAGTTGAGGAGACTATATCATAGCTTCAAAGACCAAATATAGGAGACATGAAATCTCCTGGGAAGATTCCCTTGTTTCAATAATAAAGAAGGAATCTAGTGAGAAGGAATGGGATATAGATTTTTCCTTAAGACTAGAAAGGAAGTCAGTGGTGACTTCCAATATTGATCTAATAGATCAATCATATTGCAGATAATAGTATAAAGATGTACAAATATACCTTCAATATCAGTTATTGAGCCACTCTTAGTTTGAGATGAAGTTGTTGCCATGATAGAATAGAGAGATTTTAGTAGCTACAATGATTCTCAGCTTCATAGAACCTACAAGTGCAGAGTCCCAATCCCATAGGAACAATTGCAGAAAGAGTAGAGGATATATTCTCAAGCAGTGGGACAAATAGTGCTTTGCAGAAAGCACGTAGAGCTAGCACATGATTGTGTAGATTAAGTTATAGTTGAACAAATGTACCAGGTTGGTACAATGTGATGTGAAAATTTGGTTTCAAAGTACATGATAGGAATACTCATGTATGCAAGTTAAAGGAAGATCCAAGAGCTTGGTATGGAAAGATTGCTAGTTTTTTTATGATCTTGAGCTTTACCCAGAGTAAAGTTGATCCCAAAGTTTACTTCAAGATTGAGAATGATGGACCAATTATATTTTCGTTATATGTGGATGACTTATTCTTGACATATGAATAAAATATCATCCCATATTGCAAGAATAATGTCATTGCAGAGTTTGAGATGAAATACCCAGGCCTGATGCATTATTTCTTAGGTCTTGAAGTTTGGCAGAGCCCAGAGAAGATCTTCCTTAACCAAGGGAAGTATGTGTTGGAGTTACTTCACACAGGCCTAGGATTTATTTTTCCTAAGTTTATTCCTTGTTTATTATTCATAATTAGTCATTATTCAGTCTCCTATATTTTAGGGAAGAATATTCCACCTGGAGAATATTCCCTTTCAATTGACACTTCAGTTTGACTAGTTGAGTTGAGTTTAGATGTTGCATTGGGATCATCACCATGATAATTAGACCTTGCCTTGGTATCATAACCAGAGTGGTGCATTAGCCTTGATTCCCTAATTTAACTCCTCACTTCTCTATTTTCAGTCAGTTAACCGAAGACTAGTTGACTAGTTAACTCAACTAGGGGGCAGTTCACTCCCGTAACTGCTTGAGAGACTAGAATAGGTGGCAGTTCACTCCCGTAACTACTGGTGTGTGTCCATATCACTCTATACCACCACTATGGTGCATTTGTTCACCTGAAGTCAAACTCATTGAGTTATACAGATTATATCATGTGTAAATTATTCATTGTTCACAACGGTTAATGAGAATTATTTCATTATTTCTCTCCTTCTTCTTATTTCTCCAATTATATCAGAAAATGTGTGTATTATTTTTTATCTATATCTATTATGTGCAGGTTCAACACATTTACATGGTATCAGAGCTGACAGTCTGCTAAGAAAAATCTACACCAAAAATTTTTGCAGGTACAAAAGATTGAAGACAACGGAAAGATGGAATTCCAAAAATAATTCATCCTTACACCTTAAAAATATTTTGAATGGAAGGAGAAAATATCCATACATCTCTGGTCTAGAGGGTTGTATAGGTTAACCATGAATATAGATCCAGGGCCGATATCAGCCATAGAAAAATCAAAGTACTTAAATCGCATGGATGAGGCACTCAAAACAATTTGCAGTCTTATTTCTCCCGATCTCCTTTTTCATATATCTTCTTGTAATAATCCTAATGAATACTAGACCATGTTGGAAGGGCTCTTTGGAAAACAGGATGAGATGAGGGGACACATTCTGGAGGTGGATCTACTCATATTGGATCCAAAAATCTTCGAGAATATCCAAGATTTCTTTACAAAAATCAAGGATTTACTGTCGCAACTCAAAGCTTACGGGGTTGATAAATCGAAGGAGGAGAAACAAATGGTTCTCACCATTCTCTCCAAGCTTGGTCCTAAATTCTCTATATTTGTATATACATTCTGTATTGTCAGATTCCCCTCTAGATCCACCTGGAAGATGCCTTCTCTTGAGGACTTTATCGAATCCCTCACACAAGAGAAAACCAAGTTCATCAACATGGGTGTAATCAAAGGCCCAAGGGTGCATCCACTCACTATGAATGATGGAAGCCAAAAATATCAGAAATATAAAGATAAATATAAGAGGAAATCTCATGCACATACAAAGAAGGAAGGGTACACAAAACCCTTCACCGATGCCCTCGGAACGAACGGAGAAAAGGGAAGAAAAGGAGAGAAATGCACATACTGTCACAAAGGATTCCATTCAGAATCCACATGCATAAAAAAAATAAATATATGATGTCTCAAATACATCAGAAAAATAACCTTGGAGATCGCATCCCCGAGGGTGCAAAGAAGAAGAAGCCAAAAGATATGAATTCCAAGAAAGGCAATTCTAGCCATGCCTTGGTTGCCATCAACTCCTCTCTCGATGCTTGGATCGTAGATTCAGGAGAATCACATCACATGGCTGCCTTAGAAGTAGTATATTCTTCTTTGGATACATACAAAGGTCCTCCTATTCTGATGGGTGACAAATATTATGTCGAAGTCACCGGCAAAGGAAGAATTGAACTCACCAACGAAATTTTCAAGAATGTGTTGCATGTTCCCAAGAATTATGTCAACCTTCTCTCCATGTATCTGATGAAAAATTCCAGAACCAGAAAGAGAGTCGTATCCACACCAAATGTCATGGACATATACGACATGAAAACCAACTCCATGGTTGCAACCGATGAGGTAAATCATCAATCTAGATTGTATACATTTTCTGAATTCATTGAACCTGATTCTACTTTACTGCTTACTCATGCCGATGAAAGTAGTAGGATATGGCATGAAAGGTTTGGACATTTGAATTTTAGATACATGCAACAACTTAGCAAGCATAGATTAGTTGATGGTCTACCAGACATCCATTTCTCCAAGGGAGTATGTGAGGGATGTGTTCTTGGAAAACACCCTCAAGATAAATTCGACAAGGGAAAGTCTCAGCGAGCTTTTGCACCTTTAGATCTGATCCACAGTGACCTCATAGGTCCTTTTCTGCATCCATCAATCAAGAATGTGAGGTTTTTTCTCATTTTTGTTGACTATTTCTCACGTTTTACATGGATCTACTTTCTCAGGCAAAAATCCAAGGTCTTTCCACACCTCAAAGATTTCAAAGATTTGGTTGAGACACAGTCTGGAAAGAAGATAAAAGTCCTCCATACTGATAACGAGGGAGAATATGTAAATCATGAGATCCATAATATTTACCATGAGGAAAGAATTCTGTTGTAGCATACAGTTTCCTACACTCCATAGCAAAATGGATTTGTTGAGAGGAAAAATAGATCCTTAAAGGAGATGACATCTTCCATGTTGCATGAAAAGTCACTAACACAGAGACTATGGGCCTAAGCACTTAACTGTGCAACATACATCCAAAATAGATCTCCCCATAGATCTATCAAGGATAAGACCCCCAATGAGGCTTGGAGTGGTCTCAAACCGGAAGTGACCCACTTTCACATTTTTGGTTCTCGTGCATGGGCCCAGATTCCCTCTGAAAAGAGGAAGGCACTTGATCCATAGAGCAGTGAGTGCATTTTTGTTGGATACCCTGATGGTGTGAAGGGATATTATCTTATTGATCTTTTCTCAGACCAACTCATCATTGAGTGTAGTGTCCAATTCGAGGAAATTTTCTCGCATGTACCTCAGCAGCCGCATGCAGACACCTTCACTCTTCCACTTGTCTGAGATGATGAGAATGCACATGCCGACTCTTCTTCAAACAAGAGTTCTAATTCAGAGGACTCAAAGGATTCAAATTCAGAGTTAGAGTCAGTACAGTCAGATGCATAGTCAAAGCATCCAAATGTAGTTTCAGAGCTAAAGAAGAGGCCCAAGTGGGCATATACTACTCTTCAGGATGCAGGGGATCTCGTAGGTGATCCAACCGATACTAGGAGGACTCGATCTGATTTCGAGGAGTGTCCTGTTGTACTCAATTCCACTGAACCATTTCCTTCCAGGCATATTTTATTGGTTCAGTCTTCAGATCCACAATCTTATGGTGATGCTACTAGAAATCCCTTTTGGGAATCCGCCATGTAAGAGGAGTACAACTCCCTCCTCGAGAACCAGACTTGGGATCTATTTCCCCTTCATTATGGGAGGAAAATTTTCAGATGTAGATGGGTCTACAGGACCAAGAGCATAGTGGATCGAAATATGATTGGAACTTTCCATTATGGAAGCCAAGGGATGGGAAGTCCATCTGATGGACATGAAGAATGAATTTCTTCATGGTGATATCTCTAAGGAGATCTACATGGAGCATCCCCAATCATTTACGTAGGACTCATCTTTGGTCTGTCGACTGAAGAAGTCACTTTATGGACTCAAAAAGGCTTCGAGGGTAGGGTATGCCAAGATGGACTCCTACCTGTTGTCACAGAACTTTGTACATTTTAAATCAGACCCGAATGTATACATGCTCAGGATGGATGATTCACTTCTACTTTTAGTTCTTTATGTCGATGATTTATTGATCACCAGTTGCTCGACTTCAGTGATTGCTGCAGTCAAGATGATTCTTCATGACAATTTTTTTATGACAGACATGGGTCCGCTACACTTATTCCTTGGACTTGATATCAGTCAGGATGCATCAGGCATCAAACTGTCTCAAGCCAAGTATGCACGAGATTTCCTTGAGAGATTTCACATGACATACTGCAAGTCTACTCCGACTCTTTTCCTATCAGGAGTCAAACTTGAGGATGGCAGAGAGACTCCACTGGTTGACAGCACACTGTAAAAATATCTAGTGGGGAGCTTGTTGTATCTCACACACTCCAAACCATGCCTCTCATATGCAGTTGGTGCAGTTTTCAGGTTCATGCAAGAGTCATATGAGCTACATTGGAAAGTTGCAAAGTGTATCCTTCGATATGTACAGGGCACCATCACCTTTGGGATTCATTATGCAACAGACTCTACATTAGATCTCATTGGTTTTATTGATTCCAACTGGGTTGGAGATAGCATTGATCACAAGTCCACATCTAGTTACTCACTCAGTCTTGGTTCTCGACATATCTGTTGGTCGAGCAAGAAGCAAGTTTCCATTTCTCTATCTTCAGACGAGGCAGAGTACAGAGGGGTAGTTAACATAACCATTCAGGCTATGTGGATACAACATTTTCTCACTGAGTTGGGCATTCAGTTTCATCAGACGATCGTCATCTGGTGTGACAACCAGAGAACTCTGAAGTTCTGCAAAGATCTAGTTCAGAGGCAGCGGATGAAGCACAACAAGATCCACATGCACTACATCTGGGACTTAGTACATGGGGGACTCATCAACTTACTGTTATGTCCTTCAACAAAATATATAAAATACATTTTCACCAAGACCTTCATTGAGGGGGGGGGGTTTCCATGAGATTTTCCCTCTTTCCTTACTTTATTTTCAACATATCTTTTGTACGTGGGTACCTAACATGGCCTCATTGCCAGGACCCAATCTTTATTTTGAACATAGTGATGTTCAGGGGGGTGTTGAAGTTACTTCACACACACCTAGGATTTATTTTTCCCAAGGTTATTCCTTGTTTATTATTCATAATTAGTCATTATTCAATCTCCTATATTTTAGGGGAGAATATTCTCTTTCAGTTTACACTTCAGTTTGACTAGTTGAGTTGAGTTTAGATGTTGCATTGGGATCATCACCATGCAACATTGGGATCATCACCATGATAATTTGACCTTTCCTTGGTATCGTCACCAGAGTGGCGCATTAGCCTTGATTCCCTGAGTTAACTCCTCACTACTCGTTGTTCAATCAGTTAACTGAAGACTAGTTGACTAGTTAACTCAACTAAGTGGCAGTTCACTCCCGTAACTGCTTGAGAGACTAGAATAGGTGGCAGTTCACTCCCGTAACTATTGGTGTGTGTCCAGATCACTCTAGACCACCACTATGGTGCATTGGTTCACCTCAAGTCGAACTCATTGAGTTATACAGAGTATATCATGTGTAAATTATTCATTGTTCACAACGATTAATGAGAATTCTTTCATTCTTTCTCTCCTTCTTCTTCTTTCTCCAATTCTCTCTGCAAATGTGTGTATTATTGTTTAGCTAGATCTATTCTTTGCAGTTTCAACACATTTACAGTATGCAGTTGAAATATTGAAGAGATTTGACATGTTGCAATGTAAAACCATGCATACACCCATGGAAACAAATTTGAAGCTCCTGGTTGATACGTTGTTAGAGTTGGTTGATACTACTCTTTACAGACAGATTATTGGATATTTGATGTATCTGAAAAATACCAGGCTAGATATATTCTTTGTTTTAAACACCTTGAGTTAGTATCTAGTAGAGCCCGGATGTGTTCATCTTGTAGTTGCAAAGCATGTGATGAGATACCTTAAGGGTACATTGGACTATGGTCTCTGTTATACTAGAGATCATGAATTCATACTATATGGTTATACTAACTCAGATTGGGTTGGAAGTTCTCCTAATAGAAAGAGCAGTTCATGATGTTGTTTCAATTTCGGGTCAACCATGACTTCATGGAAAAGTAAGAAGCAATCCAGTATTGCTCTCAGTACAACAAAAGAGGAATATATTGCAACATGTTCCTTCAGTTGTGAAGCCATATAGCTTCAAAAGTTGTTGGCAAGTCTGTTTGATCTGGCGATGGAAGCCACTGTGATTCTATGTGATAACCAGATTTGTATAAATATGACAAAGAACCCAGTGTTCCATGATAAGTTGAAGCACATAGAGATCCAGTATCACTACATTCGTGATATGGTGCAGAGGGGAGTTGTAATGCTCAAATATGTTGGCACATATGAGTAGGTTTCATATGTGTTGACCAAGACTCTGTCTCGTGTGAAGTTTTAGTACTTTCGAGAAAAATTTGGTGTTGTCTGAAATGACCTCCCTCAAAAGGGGGAGTGATGTTGATGATACTATAGTATCTTGACCAACAACAAGTAGCTCCGTTAGGATTTTATATCATAGGGGATTGACCATCCCTTGGAAGATATCAAAGTTCCAGTAAGGATGGTCTATCAGAGTACCTATCCATGTGTATGCTAGTTGTGGCCAGTAGTGGTAGCTTTGTTAGGATTTTATATCCTAGAGAATATTTTGATTCTTGGGCAGATCCTGAAGGTTTGGTAAGGATGGTCTGTCAGAGTACCACGTGGTAGCTTGTTAGGATTTCATATCCTAGGGAATCTTATGATTCCTGGGCATATCCCAAAGGTTGGTAAGGATGGTATGTCTGAGTACCACAAAATGTTGTTGTTGCACCTGCATCATTCTGTTGTCATATGGTGATGATGTTGCCTTAGCCTTGTGTTGATGATGTTGTTCTCTTAGCCTCATGCTAATGATGTTGTTGTCTCAGCCTCATGCTAATGATGTTTTTTTTCCTCGTGCTGATGATGTTGTTGTCTTAGCCTCATGTTGATGATGTTGTTGTTTCATCCTCATGCTGATGATGTTGTTGTCTCAGCCTCGTGCTAATGATATTGTTGTCTCAGCCTCGTGCTGATGATTTTTTTGTCTCAGCCTCGTGTTGTTGATGATGTTGTTCCAACCTCGGGTTGTTGATGATGTTGTTCCAACTTCGTTCTTTTGATGTTGATGTTTTAGCTTCACGATGATGAATATTATGATGTTACTTTAGCCCCATGTTGATGAGGATGATGATGTTACTTTAGCCTCATGATAATGAGGATGATGACGTTACTCTAGCTTCATGTTGCTAATGATGATGATGATACTAATCCAAGATCCATGTTGTGGATGATGATATTGATCATGAGAAAAAACTTTCTACAATTTGTGGATGTGCTAGTCATTGTTAGATATGTTGATGATGATGCTTCCCTCTCTTTCTCATGATGATATTCTATTGGATTATGTCAGTAAAATACCCTTCTCATTAAGGGGGAGTGTTGAAATGTTGTAACTTCGAAGGATATTCTAATTATATTTGATTTATTATCTTATAGATTAAATCCCCTTTTGTTGATTGATAATGTTGGTTCTTGTATAAGACCAAATCCCCTTTTGTGAATTGGTAAAACCATATTTATATGGTGTTATTTGTAAAGTCGACCCCTAGGGTTTATAAAGTGATTTTAACCACTCTTGGAAGAAGTTGGCCCTACTAAGTGAAGATACATAACCCTATCACCTTCTCAACTAGTATTTATAAAGAATACCCTTAATTTCACTAAATATTGAAAAAAAAAACTAAAATACTTTTTGTCGAATCCCCTCCCAATACATATGTACAATTTTAAAACCTCCTATTTATACTAGATATCCCAGGTATCCATTTTTTTCACGGAATTTTTCATACCCCTTTTTATTTCTATCCTAAGTATGAAAACATGAAAGAACTCTGATATGATCTCAAATCAAAAATCATAAAGGTAATAAAAAAATAAGAAAACAAGGGGTGTTCCATCTAAGTTGATGTTAAAGATTAGGTTGGAGTGATATATCTTCATGAGTCACCCAACTCATTCAAATCCATATGTTTCCTGACCTGGGAGGATGGTAAACCTCTTTCCATGAATTGCAAAGAGGTATCCTAGTGGGTATCCATAGGTTTATCATGTTTTTATCACCAGGTGGAATACTCATGGGATTCCAAGAGAACATGGAAAAAATAGTGAGAGATTCCTTGTATTTCATCATCTTGAGTGTAGCTTACTACAATTTCTCATTCATTCCTTCACTTGACTTACTTGGTGTATTTTATCACTGCCATTTTAGACATTTGGAAGGCACCTTCAACCCTTATGGATTGCTCATGATTTCTTTTCATGTATTAGAATGTTTTTTGTTTTATCTTGCATAAGGAAACTTGTACAAAAAACCATATTTTGTCACCACTTGAAACATATTTGAAAACCACATTGTTCAGCTCATGAGCACTCACATTAGTACCTCCATTGTAAACATTATTTTGGAGACATATAAACCTAGCACACTTCTTTAAAAACATCTAGTTAATTGTAATTAGAACCAACAATCACTACTAGATTTGGTTTTAAATTCTTACCAACATTAATGTTGTTAGAATGACATTAGAAATAAATATATTTTAATATCATCACTGTTGTGTTGGTATTCCTACATCATTTCAGAGGCATGAATCAAAATTTATTCTACCTATGCTCTATCAGACCCTGTGGCAACTTCTTCAAGACCTCATTTTTTTTTTATGGATGTCAGAATTCCAAGGTCTCCAATTACATGAACCAATTACTCATTAATTTTCTTTCTACAATTTATTGTGCCATTCACTTTGGCTCATAAACCCATGAACCACCACTTCATTTTGTGCCTTCAATTTTTCATCACAATGTTACAAACTTCAATCTATAAATGCAAAAGATACATTTGTATGCTTATAAGATTGTCAATTAACCAATAAACCCGCACATGAATTCTCATCATCTTGTTTGTTTCCCATCAAAAAATGTATCTATGGCCTCTATGCTATATTTCCTAAATGAATATTATGACGTCAAAAAAAGTCCCATATCTTGTGCATAATCTTGGAACTATTTATAATAATAAATCAATCACACTGTATGCCAAAACATATCTCACACATACTTCCATGCTATATTACTCAAGTAGTCATTCTAAATACTCTACACATCTCTCTCAATCACCACCCAAACGTAGATCATTTCATCTTGCATATCACCTTTCCCTCTTCACATGTCTCATATCCTAAATCCTTCATTGCATCATAGATTCCAATTCTTCAGTTGGTTCCAACATAGTTCATAATTTTGGGAAAAAATAATTTGGTTCCAATTCTAACTACTTTACTCGAATATGTGGAATAAATTACTACAAGTGAGGGGGTTCATACACCTTAAATTGGTTAGCATTCACTGCATTACTAATGAAAAGTTGAGGTGCTATATCCAACTTTTAAGGTGTTCAAACCCATTTTATCAGTGATGGTGTGTAAGGATGATACAAACCATACTAAACATGATTCATCTTGTGATGCTACTGATTTTTGAAGCATTGGTTATCCAAGTGGATCCAAATTCTTTCACCCACATAAATTTGTGGTTCAACTCAATGTTGCTCATTATATTCCTTATACTTGGCCTATGTCGATTCAAGGATGGACTCTGCTATGAACCTTGGACAAGTTCTTCAAAAAATAAGAAACTTTGTCTTTCTCCTTTTGTTGGTAGGATAGGAATGAAGTAGGCATAACAACTAGAATCTCATAAGGAGCTAAAGGTTGGAAGCCAAAATAGACCTCAAATGGGGTGTGTCCTATAGATACATGAGTGGATCTATTGAAGTTGTGTTGCAATATATGCAACTATTGATCATATCTATTATTTCATTTGATAATATATGCATAGGTCACAAACCAAGGTTTTGTTCAATACCTGATTTTTTCTATCAATTTGCATGCAATTTGCACATAAAAATCAGTAAAGAACTAAAACTAACAAATCAAAAATTTCATAAATGTTCATTGTGAGTACCTCTAACAACATCCAATTAATCACTTCAATTGATATCCAAGTATATATAACAACCATTGTTATTTTAGACAAAATAATCCTTCAAAATCTAAGTACATATTTATTTTTTCTATGTTACACTATTGAGGATGTCAACTAACGCAACACCCCTACCTCCGCAAGGTTTGCGTGACCTTCTCGTCTTTGGATATTCATATTTCCTTGAGCCAAAATGACTCCTTAGTTCCCACTATAACCTTCAATGCATATAATACCACAAGTCCTTCTAGAAGTTACGCTCGCGCGAACAAGCACTAAGAGCGAACCTCTACTTCCACGTGACCACTGACTTAACCCAAATACCCCATCAAGTTTCATGACTTCGCGTTTCATGATTTCGGGAACTATGCTGTGAGTCAACCCGACCCATCCGATTCCCGAAACCCCGAAATAGGCTAACGGTCCTTTAGCTCCTCCCTGATGCCTCAACCATATCATCTCCAGTCAATTCCTAGGGCTTCACTTCTGAGCATGTCAATATTTCATGACTTATGGGTTTTTCATGCAACTCTTATCCTTTTTCCCGAAGTCTGAACTCGCGACTTATTTTATATGCATCAACAATCAAGAACCTCCTAAGATATGACAGTCCAGATCACGTCGGGATTTCGCGTTTTGGGGATTCCCGAAAAAAATTCCTCCATGCTTTCTACTTCTGAAATGTCGATATCTCAGAGCACCCAATCAATGGCTCTCATTCCTCCAGATCTAATGACTGTTAATCCTCCCAAGCTTGTGAGTGTTGAAATACATGCAGCCTTAACCTACCCCGATGATCCACTAGATCCAATGGTCCATGGATATTTACACTTATCTCTCTAAGAAACTCAATCGTCCATTTTCTCAAATACTTTTGGCCAATTAACTTGGCGTCTTTCCTCCTAAGCTTGGTTTCTATGATGTAACTTTGACCCTCATCCTTCCTTTGAACTTTCCAAGACTCTATCCCTCCTGAGCTTGATGTTGGCCGCAAACTCAAGGATTCCAAGGGATTTTTGCACACAGTCCTTGTGGCCTTCATGATAATCTTTGATTATCTGAAATCTTCCAACTTTGCGCACTCCTTGCGACAACAGTTCTTCAACCACTCACCTGGTTGGAAAATTCTAAGACTTCAAACTGCCCATGCATGCCTTGCATGGCTCTGTGCTATAAATACACTTCTGTTGGTATAAGAACAACTCTATCTCTCCTGAGATTTTCTGAGGTAAAAACTCAAAACTTGTTGATGCACTCCTGATCAAAATCTGGACTAGGGGTCAAATTTTAGCTCAAAAATTAAATTTCTCGGAATTGCCTCAAAACGAACGAGTGCGTAGCCCTCGTCATCACGAACCCAATGCAACTCATTTGGGTTCAAACAAACATCGGATGAGAGAGATGTCGCGATCTGTTCAAATCGCCAAACATGTAAAAAAAATAAGTGCTGACTGTGTAGTCCGTACAGTCCGTACGGATGCTGACATGGCATGACCGTATGCTGACGTGGCAGAGCTGAGTTGGCATATGCTGATGTGGCAGTTTCAGATTGGCTGACATTTGGGCGAATGTTGTTTCAACACGTGGCAGTTTTTTGGTTAGTGGTTTGGTGCCATGTGGCCCAGTCATGGGCTGCCACGTGGCACCTCGTTATTGGCAATGGTTGGTCAAAATTTTATGGAGTCCATGGGGATCGAACCCCAGACTTCCCCCTTTGGCAGTGCTTTAACAAAGTCTGACCAACCAACGTGCTCGCCATATGTTTCTAACACCAAATAGTTTTAAATTTATTTAAGTTACACTATATTTGGATTATGATTAAAATTATGGGTGAGTCCACAGGACTTGACCCCGTGACCTCCACGCATATGCAACGATTTGGCATAGGCCACCCAACCGGCATGCCATGCAAGTGTTTCTTAATAGTAAACCTTTTTCATTACACTTAAGTTTATGCTATGGTACGTTTGGCGAGGGTCCGGGCTAGGGTTTAGCCCCAGCCCCGGTCGCACACATATATATTCATATGACCGTTATATACATGGAGAGTGGTGCAAGTTTGCATTTCAAATGGAGTTATCCACGGTCGTATGTGCGCCCATATGACCTTAACCTTTGGCACGAGGGTTAAGTTTTTTTTTTTTAAATTGGTTATCCCATGGTTTCAGGTGCTTACCCATATGCCCAAGGCTTGGCAGTTAGGGGCTAGGCGTGCCCTAACCGTCCTACATTTTGGACCATTTTTGGTTATGAGCATGTGCTAGGTTTAAGCACGCATTTTGGAGTGTGTTTTGGGTTCAGAGCACACAGAGGTGCATTTTGGCGAACCAGAGACAACAAGTTTGAGGAAGAGAATGGCAGGAGGCCTATATTCTTCACTTTTTGGCTAATTGAGGTGCCGTAAAATCCCAGCTAGGGGTTTTTGGATGTGCTGAATCCATTGGCACTATTTTCAAAACCATTTGAAGACTTATTTTGTAGTTTTTTCACCATTGAAGTCTCAAGAAGCTCCAGGGAGCTTGAAGCCCTCATTGATTGAGGTCATGTTTTGGTGAGTCCAAGTTTGTTTTCTGTGACTGAATAGTCATTTTTGGATAACTGTTATTCTCTAAACACATTGGGACAGGTTTCAGAGGCTTTTGAGGAATTTTACAGATGTTTTTTCCAAAGAGAATCTCAGTAAAGCTTATGGCCACATGTAGAAGAGGTCATGCCCAGATGAGCCATGATCTGTTTTCAGAGTTCTATTAGTCATTTTTGGGGTTTTTATGTGTTCTGATCCAAATGGCACAGTCAAAATTTCCATTGGAGTTGAGAAGCTACTTGTAAAATAACTTTTGACAAATTAATCCCAGAGAGCCAAGTCCATTGATGGAGGCTCAAGGAGATGTAGCCCGGAGGGGGGTGAACTCCTTTATCATGTTGTGATTGTTATGAGTTTGATGGTTTATTTGCTGCAAGTTATGTTGCTATGTATTTATTTTAAAGTACATATTTAACCATTTAAAAGAACATATCCTCACACATGAACATTTAAAAGAAGATGAATAAACTTGACACATAATTCATCTTGCATATTTTAACACATGAAGCAAGGTCCTGTAAAGTTTATTTAATGAAGTAGAGGGTGATTGCATAGCATAACAAGTCAGCCTTCTATTTTTAGATCAACTCCTTGCGGAATTTCACTACACTCCCTACAGGAATTCTTGGGAGAAGAAGCAATTGAAACTTATTCTCTCCCTCTCACAAAATTCATACATTCAACATGAAATCATACACATAAAGCATTGAAACAAATGCATAACAGAGCATATAAGAAAACTGTAAGAATACCATTCAATAGATGCAAACAATATCCATAACAACACCATGAAATTGAGTCAAAGCATTCTTATATTAACTTAAGTTCTTGTGTACATTTTTTCTACAGAATCTGATCCCACTGACTACGATGTTCAACTACCAAACTCCTCAATAAGTCTCCCAAACTTTGATTTACTACCACAGTCTGTCCATCCATCTAAGGGTGATATGATGAGCTAAAAGATAAATATGTCCCCAGCTTCTTCCATAGTGTCCTCCAGAAATGACCAACAAATTTGGTATCTCTGTCCAAAACAATAATCTTGGGTAAACCATGAAGTCGAACAACTTCTTTGAAAAATAGGTTTACAATGTGTGTTGCATCACTGGTTTTCTGACATGGAATGAAATGTATCATTTTTTAGAATCTGTCGACTACCACAAATATGGAATCTAAACCCCTATGTGTCCTTGGAAATCCTAACACAAAATCCATGCTTATTGCATCCCATGGCCTCTCTGGTATTGGTAATGGTTGATACAACCATGTATTCTATCTTTTCCCCTTTGCGTGATGGAAAATTATACATATGTTCACAAACTTCTTGACATCCATCCTCATCCCTAGCTAATAATACAAATTGTTCAGTTGCGCAAATTTTTTATCATGGCTGAAATGTCCATCCAATACTCTGCTATGTTTTTCCTTCAGAAGTTTTTCTCTCATAGAACTCTCTGGGATACACAACTGATATCCTTTAAATAAAAGTCCATCCTGAATCAAGTATTCAATCCATTATATTTTTTCCCTTAAAATAGGATTCTCACATGCTTCATAATCATCCTTGAAATTTGAATCCTCTCTGTACATTTCATTAGGGTTATCAAAACCTAAGGTCTTCACACAAAAGTCCTATAGAATCAAACATTTCCTACTCAATGTATGAGCAACCTTGTTAGCATTTCCAGAAATTTTCTTTATAACAAAAGTAAATTTCTGCATAAATTAAACCCATTTTGTATATTTCTGGTTTAGTTTCTCCTGTCTGGTTATAAACTGTAAGGCTTGGTTGTCACTATACAAAACAAACTCTTTTGGGACCAGTTAGTGCCTCCATTTCTTCAGCGCTTGTATGATTGCATAAAACTCTTTAATACGTGGAATAATTTCTCTTGGCATCATTCATCTTTTCACTGAAGTATGCAACTAGTGGATTGTCTTGACTTAATACTACTCGAATCACAAATCCACTTGCGTCACATCTCACTTGAAATGTCTTACTGAAATCTAGTAGAACCCGAATTGGCTGTCCAGTTATCTTTTTCTTAAACAACTTGAAACTTTTCAATGTTTCCTCTATCCAATGAAAATATTTATGTCTTTTCTTGACTGTGTCCATCATTGGTGCACAAATTCAACTAAAATTTCTGATGAACTTCATGTAAAAACTGGCTAGTCCATGGAAGCTTCTGACTTCAAAGATATTTCTTGGTGACGACCACTCTTTGATTGTTTTTGTCTTTTCAGGATCCATCTTCAACTCATTCGAAGAGATTACAAAACCCAAATAAATGAGTTTTGTCTTCATGAAAGATGACTTCTTTAGATTTATCATCAACTTCTCTTGTTTCAACCTCCTCATCACTGAAGCTAAATGTCTCAAATGTTCTTCCTCAATCTTACTGAAGATCAGTATATCATCAAGATATACAATTAAAAAATTTCCAATGAAATCTTTCAATACTTTGTTCATAAATCTCATAAAAGTACTTGGTGCATTTGTCAAACCAAATGGCATGACAAGACATTCATACAGTCCTTCATTTGTCTTGAATGTTTTCCTCCATTCATCACCTTCCCTCATTCTATTATGATGATATCCGCTTTTCAAATCAATTTTTGAAAAAAATTTGCTCCACTCAAGCAATCCATCAAGTCATCCATCCTAGGTAAAGGAAATCTATACCTGATGGTGATTTTGTTTATATCCCTTGAGACTGTACACATCCTCCATTTTCCATATTTACTTGGACTTAATACTATTGGCACAGTGCATGGACTCAAGCTTTCTCTAATCAACCCTTTGTCCATCAAAACCTGGAATTTCTTCTTAACTTCTTCACTCTCCTACGACATCAATCTGTACGTTGTTGTTTTTGGAAAACTCACCCCTGGTATAAGGTTTATGTGATGGCTTATACTCTTGATGGGTGACAATGAACAAGGTAAATCGTCCACCACTATATCAACGCAATTCTCCAGCATTTCCTAAACCTCCTCAGGTAGATCATCTATTAAGGTATTGGTCAAGGTGACTCTAGGTTTTCTCACCACAACAAACTGCATTTCTTCATCTTTCTTGACTTCATCTAGAAGTTCCTTCACACTCATGAGAAGTATAGTATTGCTTGTTTCTTCTTTCACCTTCCGGTCTTCGATTGGCAGCAACATATGTGTCCTACCATTCTTCTCCAAGGAATATGTGTTCTTTCTTCCATCATGAATAACATTTTTGTCATATTACCAAGGCCTACCCAACAAAAGATGAAATACATCCATGGGAATAACATTACATAAGATCTCATCTCTATGTCACCCTATCTTAAATTCAAGTAAACATTGTCTAGTGACTATTACATGATGTCCTTTTTGCAACCACGAAACCTTGTATGCGCTCGGATGTGAAACTGTCTCCAATTCCATCTTTTCCACCATTTTTGTGGATAATATATTATCCGTACTTCCACTGTCAACAATCACCTTGCATACCCTATCCTTAGTCTTACAAGCATTCCTGAATAAACTATTCCTCTAGACTGGATTCTCTATCTCTTTCTCTGGCTTCAAAAGAATTTTTCTCATCATTAAGGATCTTCCATATTTTGCATCTTCTGCCTCAACATTCTCCTTTTCACTTTTGAAATGTGAGCTTCTCCTCCTTCATCCATTTTTCTATCGGGACATTCAAAATATTTGTGTTTGATATTTCCACAGAAAAAACACTTTATTTCACCTCCTCTACCTCTTCCTCTTCCTCTTTCTCGAGGAAAAGTGTTCCTATCAACATATTGTCCTCTTTGTGAGATTCCTCCCCTCTCTAGGTGGTTATGAGGTTTTTTTTATTCATCCTTGGGCTTCTTTACTCTATCCTAGGAAATTTCTTTGCCTCTGCTCTGAATTCTACCTCTTCCCCTTTGACCTTGCTTTCGAGACAATTTCACTTCTTCTTTTGAAGCAATCCGATAAGTATGTTCCACATTCCTGATTGTCACCATGCTCATCTCATATTGAATCTCATATCTCAGGCCATTCACGTATTTGGTGACCTTTTCATTGTCACTCTTGCGATGACCTACTCTAATTTTAATTCTATAGAATTATTCAGTGTATTCCTTCACTGTCATCCCTTTCTATCTCAAATTCTGCATTCTTCAAAATAGATTAAATTGGTAATCCCTAGGTATGAATTTGGATTTCATCTTGGCTACCATCATGTCCCAGCGTTTGATTCATTGTTTTCCTTTGCAAAGCCTGTCAGCCTCCAGTTCATCCCACCACAATGTCGCATGCCCTTTCAGTCTAGTGACAACATGTTTTACTTTCTTATATTATTCGATATCCTCATAGTCGGAGTATTTATCCAGAGCTCTAATCCAATCTAGCAGATCCTGAATGTCTAATTTGCCTTCATACATCGAGATGCCCATTTTTTCTTTGGCCCCTATTCTTGCAACAACTTTGAATATATGTTCCTCTGCAACATCTTCGGCTACAAATTCTTCTTCAGCTCCATCTTCGTTTTTTCTTTCAGCCTCATTGATATGTCTAGTATCAGGTGTTCATCTCTATGATGTCTCCATAGCATCCAATCGAGCACGAAGTTCTCTCATTTCCCTTTCCATGGCTGGATCGGGTATGGGTCTCTCTTGACGTCTCCTTGGCGACATTGTTTCAATAATTCCACGCTGAATTCAAATCACAACTTTCCTTCTGTATTCTCTGGATTATACAAAACAATGATTGTATGCTCTGATACCACTTGACACATCACCCCTACCTCAGCAGGGTCTGCGTGACGTCCCGGTCCTTGGATCTTCCTATTTCCATGAGCCAAAACAACTCCTTAGTTCTCACTGGAACCTTCAATGCATATAATACCACAGGTCCTTCTAGAATTTACGCCCACGTAAATAAGCACTAAGCATGAACCTCTACTTCCATATGACCACTGGTGTGACCACTGACTTAACCCGAATGGCCCTTCAAGTTTTGCGACTTCGTGTTTCACGATTTCAAGAACTCTACTGTGATTCAACTCGACCCATCTAATTCTCAAAACCCCAAAATGGGCTAACGAGTCTTTAGATCCTCCCTTATGCCTCAACCATATGACCTCTATTCAAGTCTCGGGGCCTCACTTCTGAGTGCGTCAGGATTTTGTGACTTACAGGTTTGCGGTGCAACTCTTGTCCTTTTTCTCGAAGTTTGAAATTGTGACTTCTTTGCTATAGATTAATGGTCTAGAACCTCCTGAGATCTAACGATCCAGATCACGTCGGGATTTCACATATCATTGATTCTTGAAACAACTTCCCCCATGCTTCTGACTTTCGAAATGACAATATCTCATAGTGCCCAACCAACATCTTTCATTCCTCCAGATCTAACAATTGTTAATCCTCTCGAGCTTGCAAGTGTTGAAAGACACTTAGCCTTAACTTCCCCACTGATCCACTGGATCCAAGAGTCCACGGATATTTGTGCTTATCCCTCTGAGAAACTCAACCATCCATTCAAGTTCTCAAAGACTCCTGGCCAAATAACTTGGCGTCTTTCCTCCTAAGCTTGGTTTCTGCAAGGTAACTTTGACCCTCGTCCTTCCTTTGAACTTTCCAAGACTCTATCCCTCCTGAGATTGATGTTGGCTGCAAATTCAAGGATTCAAAGTGATTTTCACATGCATCCCTTGCGTCCTTCACGATAATCTCTGATTATCTAAAATCTTCCAACTCTGCACACTCCTTGGGATAACAGTTCTTCAACCAATCACCTGGTTGGAAAAATCTAAGAATTCAAACTGCCTACGCACACCTTGCACGACTCTGTGTTATAACTGCACTTATGTTGGTATAAGAACAACTCTATCTCTCCTGAGCTTTTCTAAGGTAAAAACTCAGAACTTGTCAACACACTCCTTGCAGACTTTCATTGCACTCCTTGCAGGAATTCTTAGGATGAGAAGCAATTAAAAATTATCCTTTCCCTCTCATAGACTTCATACATTCAACATGAAATCATACACATAAAGGATTGAAACAAATGCATAACAAATCATATAAGCAAACTATAAACATACCATTCAATAGATGCAAACAATATCCATAACAACACCATGAAATTGAGTCAAAGCATTCTTATATTAACTCAAGTGCTTCTGTACATGTTTTCTATAGAAACAACTATCTTCTTATACAACTTCTACAGTCTATGTTCTTCTCTCATCTCCTATGCTCTCTTGCTTTTTCAGATACTAACAACAACTATATGAGTAATGATACAATCCAATACATACGAGGGAGCTTTCTCAAGTTTTCCCTCCTACAACTCTAAGCTATCTTATCGAATTAAATCCTACATCTACTTTGCATTGATTACATTAATTGTTTACAATCGATAGATGAGATAAATGCTCAAGATCTATGTTACAATTCCCAAAACATTTAAGAGCACTTATGTCTCTCCATATATTACATTAATGTGCCATCCTTTTGAAATTCAAAATATCTTCAAAATGTGTGCTAGTGTGTATCCAACTTTCCTCCGCTTGCGCTTGTGGGCAATGCTCCTGCATCATGAACCATGTTCCCTCCAAATAAATCACATGTATAATGCAAAAAAAAATAAAAAATCATGGGGATACCTTAAAAGTTGGAATCTTATGATGAGTTTCTAATGCATGTGTCACACATGTGTGCTATTTTCCCTAGTATGCTTTAAACAAATCACAGTTCCTAGTTAAAACAAACATGAAAGTTGGAGATCTACAATGAGTTTTCATGCATGTGCTTCTTTGCTTAGTGTTTCTCTAAACAATTATTTGTGACTCAATATTAGCCAATCATCTTTGAGAAACACTTCGTTGACATCAAAATAATATGATGAAAGATGGATTATACCCAAAATTTAATAATTTTAAGAAACTAAAATCTCAAAAGATTGTAAACACATCGAACAAGTAATTATAGCCTAGGACAATGTGATGAAACAAAATATCTTTCCGAATAATTGGATATGCAATCAACAAACACCAATCTTCATTTGAAAGAAATGGCACTCAATATGGAAAATTATTTCACTAATCTACTTCCATAGCCAAGCCCAGAACAAGGTGACATACTGAAGACATTTATTTTCTATTGTTTTCTACACAACAGGCCAAGGGATGATGTGCATGCAAATTTGGGTTGTTGTGCATACCAATTGTGCATGCCAAATTGGCATGCACAACAATCTTGTTTGAGATTATATGTAGAGTATTCTACATATTCTTTCGGTTGATAATAATTAACATATTTATCATAATAGTAATATTAATTATAATCATGATTATAGTTATGAAAGTGATGCAGATATGTTTTATGTCAAAATTTTGATTTCTATGAACAATTAATAAATTTAATATTGACATAGGTTGGTGTATTTTAATTTTTAGAGAAATATGCATCATAAACATCCCTTGAATATAACAAAGAGTCATTCTTCAAATGGCCTCCAAAAAACCAACAATATGTACATGATTTTCTTCGAAGTACTAAACCAAAGTTTCCAAAAAACAATCTCCAAAATATGACATAGAAGATGATAAAGAATACATTGAAATTGAAAATGATGCAACAAAGATCAACGAGAATGCTTCAAACAAGGAAAAAAAGAATTGTCATGCAATTTTTGACAAAAGGGGTCAAAAGACTCAATTAATGCTCCAAACATACACCCAAATGGTCTTTCCATCATAAAACATATTCTACCTATATACGTGCAATAAACAACAACACAAAAAATTATCATTAATAATTGTCAATAAGAAACTACTATGACAATCATTCTATTAGAAAGGGAAATGAACATTGCAACTACAAAATGGGTGAAACAAGTCAATATGAAGTCCTAAAACAAGTGTTGAAATCTATGTCTAGTATTCAAATGTGCAAAAATACACTTGGTTATGATCAATCCAAATTATCTTCACATTTCTCAAGAAAGTAGTCATAATAACTTCACAATACTCTCCTGAGAAACCTAATGTATATGTTCCACAATTAATTTAACTAGATCAAAATACATGTCCACTCCCATGATAATCCGATATTGGAAAAAAATCGCACTTCACGTATGTAGATTTTTCAAAAGGGAATACATAAAATACATATTCATACATAATAATGTTCCTCACTTGTAGACTATAGATATAAAATACCAATAGGAATGCTTTATTCTCCATGAATTCACCATGGAAGACAAAATATCACATGTGGAGGAGATGATACCGTGTTTTAGTATCTTCATGAAAAATAATAAGACAAAAATAGTGGCACAAAAGAGAATACAAGACTTGAAATGTAACACATACTCACAAAGAGTATATTATCTATTAGAATTTCTAACCAAATTACAAAGGTGAAAACACAATAGACTAATTTAGAGTATGGAACAGATAATTAAAATATGCATAAAATAGTTAGAGCATATAATAAAATTAGCATGTGAACATGTACTAAACATAACATTAAAAATTAAAGAATTAACAAAAGCATCAACTAAAAAATAAATAAAGAAGCTCCAAGTAAACATTATCTTTAACATGAACTAGTTGATTGAGAGATATTTCATATGAGACCCCAAATGCTGAATTGTCACATCCTAACTAAGATTTTCCACAAATGCATGTGGAATCTTCTACCCTTGTAATCTCACTATTAGAGCCATTAGGAGATATCATATGGTGCTTCAACTTTACATCTTTTTGCTAATAGGTATTAAATTTCCTTTTATCCTTTTTGCTCAATGCCTTTATAGGGGTAGTCTCAAAAAATCAAATAAGATAATAGATAGACATGAAGTTAGTTTGAAAAGACTATAGGTATTTGAAGGGATTTGTTTCTTCTATTTTCATATCACATTATTAAGATATGATAGGATTTCCTTTATAATTCATGGACGAGTTCCATATCAATTTTTATTCTTCAGAATCCAATTTGGCATGCACAACATCCCATGGGTTCTTGTACATACCAACATGGATTGATTTGCATGCGAAATTGGCATTCCAATCCCTTGTCATATTGTGCATGCCAATTTGGCATGAATAGTATCCCAGTTTGGCATGCACAATATGCCAAGGGTTTTTGTGCATGCCAACATCCAAAATATTACCCATATCCATTGATTGTATATATGTAATTACATGAATGACTATAGATGACCAGATATATATTTCAAATGTCATTACCTATTAATAAATGTATTGGGCTTGGTTAGTGCTATAATTATCTCTACATATGAAATGCATGATTCAAATCTAAGTGTTGTGAATATGATAGATATGACAGGTATGTACTCTATTGCAAGGACATCATCAAAAATGATGCAACACCCTTACCTCAGCAGGGTCTGCTTGACCTCCCATTCTTTGAATCTTCCTATTTCCCTGAGTTGAAATGGATCTTTAGTTCCCACTCGAACCTTCAATGCATCTAAAAACACAGGTCATTCTTAGAAGTTACGCCTGCACGAAAAAGCACTTAGGCATGAACCCCTATTCCGCATGATCACCAGCGTGACCACTGACTTAACCCGAAAATGTGTTTCGGATTTCATGACTTCGCGATTTCTATTGTGAGTCCCCCCGACTCCTTCGATTCTCGAAACCACAAAATGGGCTATCAGTCCACTAGTTCCTCTCTTATGCCTCCACCATATGACCTCCAGCCAAGTCTTGGGGCCTTACTTCCAAGAACGTCAGGATTTCACAACTTACAAGTTCGCGATGAAACTCTTCTCCTTTTCCCGAAGTCCGAACTCACGACTTTTTTTCTATGGATCAACAGTACTGATTCTTCCTTGATTTGACGGTCCAGATTGTGTCAGGATTTCGCGTATCGGGGATTTCGGAAAACAGCTTCCTCCACACTTCTGACTTCCGAAATGTCGAAATATCAAAGTGCCCAATCAAGGGCTCTCGTTCCTCCAGATATAATGGCTGCTAATCCTCCTAGGCTTGCGAGTGTTGAAATACACTCAATCTTAACCTCCCCGCTGATCCATTGATTCCAATCGTCCACGGAAAATCGATGCTTCTCCCTCTAAGAAACTCAACTATCCATTCAAGTTCTCAAAGATTCCTGGCCAAATAACTTGGCATCTTTCCTCCTGAGCTTGCTTTCTGTGAGGTAACTTTGACCCTCGTCCTTCCTTTGAACTTTCCAAGACTCTATCCCTCTTGAGCTTGAATCCTGCTGCAAACTCAAAGATTCTAAGGGATTCTTGCACGCACTCCTTGCGGTTTTCACGATAATCTATGATTATATGAAATATTCTAACTCTTCGCACTCCTTGCGACAACAGTTCCTCAACCACTCACTGGGTTGGAAAATTCTAAGACTTCAAACTGCTTGTGCTTTCCTTGCACGACTCTATGCTATAACTACACTTTTTTTGGTATGAGGACAACTGTATCTCTCCTAAGATTTTCTGAGGTAAAACTCATAATCTCGTCAAAGCACTCCTTGTGGACTTTCACTGCACTCCTTGTAGGAATTCTCAAGAAGAGAAACAATTGAAACTCATACTCTCCCTCTCACAAACTTCATACATTCAACATGAATCGTACACACAAAAGCATTGAAACAAATGCATAACAAAGCATATAAGAAAACTATAAACATACATTCAATACATGCAAATAGTATTCATAACAACACCATGAAAAATCCTACAAATGTATACTTGAAAATAAATACAATATGGGCATGGCCACAAATGTATACTTGAAAATAAATACAATATGGGAATGGCCACCAAAATTTGGTATGAAAAAACTTGTTTCATCATTTTCAAAGTTTCAACAAGGATGATGCCTTGTTTCCATTCCATCGCAAAGCATGACTATAATATCCCAAAAAATCAAAATCCTTATAGTTTTATATTCCAAGGGTACAAGTACTCATTCTTAATCTATTGCATAAATTTCAATAACCCTCAAAACCAACTTTGCAAGAAATAAATAAGAAAATATGAAGCCCAATAATTGCTTGTTGAGTTATCCCAACCATTCACCGAACTCGAGTCCAAAAAGTATGAGTGAGTATCAAACTAATAAAAACAAATCAACATTAAACACAACCAATAATACTTTAAAAATAATCTGTAATATAGTAATAAAAAAGAAAAAAGAAAGTATAATGTTTTGAAAACAATGTGAAAACAATACCCTATATAGAGTTTTGACAAAATCTTCAAAAATTTTGTAATAATTTTCTTCTAATTTGCATGTGTCATTCATGTTATTGGATGATAAGTTATACACTACCATAACAACTTCAAGTTGTATGAAATTATGTTAAGCCCTAATATTGGCTCATTACCACTTAATTGGGGCATATTATATTAGTAATGTTATTTTATTTATGTCGGCTTAGGCCATTAGTTGTAATTTAGATTAGTAATGTTATTTTATTTATGTCGGCTTTAGGCCATTAAACCTCCTAGTCTCCTATATAT
>JZKD02S0945566.1:110756-122870 GCA_000966675.3 Picea glauca | reverse complement strand
CAAGCTAGAATTTAGCTTCAATGCTAAGGCTATGAATGCTATCTTGAGTGGGCTTGCAGAAGCAGAATTCGTAAAGGTCATGCACCTGGGAACTGCCAAAGAAATGTGGGACAAAATCATTAGAATTTATGAAGGTAATTAGAAGGTAAAGGACACCAAGCTTCAAACCTACATAATATAGTTTGAATAGTTGAAGATGAAGGAATATGAAAATCATGGTAAATACTTTCTGAGAGTAGAAGAAATGGTGAATGCAATGAAAGCACTTGGTGAAAAAATTGGGGAATCTTCTTTAGTTAAGAAAATCTTGAGATCTCTCCTAGATAGGTTCAACCTAAAGGTCTCTGCTATAGAAGAACTTAATGATCTAAAAACCTTGTCTTTTTATCAACTTCTAGGAATGTTGACTGCATATGAAATGAGGATAGTTACAGATAAAACCACCTCTAGAGAAGCATCATTTAAAGCAGATAAGAATAAGGATTGTGAGCCTGATGAAATTGAAGAAAAATTCATGAGAAGATTAAAGAAAGGATTAGGAAAGTACCAAGGTAAGCTGCCCTTCAAATGTTTCAACTGTGGTAAGATAGGTCACTTTGCAAATAAATTTCCACTCAAGAAACATGATCAAAACTCTGAAGATGAAGAGAACCACAAATCAAGAAGATTTGATAAGAAGAAAAGTTTATGTGTAAACAATGATGACTCCTTAGAAGACATCGATAGTGATTCTTCGTGTGAAGATAAAGTAAATGACTTCATGCTTATGGCCAAAGAGGATTATGATATTGAAAGCATAGGCAGTGAAGAGAATGATGAAGAAGTTGTAGTTGATATGGAAGGAGAATTGATCAGTGCACTGGAAGAGATTGACAGACTAAGAATCAAGAACAGAAAGCAAAAACAATTGCTGATACAGTTTGAGAAAGATAGTAAACAAACTGATGAAGACTTTTCCCTACTGAAAGTGGAATTAGAAGAGGCAAGGAAAATCAAGGATATTTTGAAACATCAGCTGTCAGAAAAGAGGGCAAGATCTGAAGCCCTGGAAGAAGAAGTAGTGAAAACTAGGAAAGAGATGGAGAAGTTTCAAACCTTGTATCATCAGAATCTGTCTAGTATCAAAGCCTCAGAAGGATTAACCACCATTCCGAATTAGCAAAGAAATCCAAAGCTAAAAACTGGTTTGGGGTTTGAAGAGGGATCAAGTAGTGGTCAGCCAAGGAACAAAGAACCCATCAAGTTTGTTAAATCTACAACCAATGACAACCACAAACCTTCATAAAAAAAGGAAGACAATCAGCTGCCCAGGACGAGTAAAGAAAGAGGTGCCAGGACTAAATCTTTAGAACAAAGAAATAATGTACTCCCTGCTCAAGGACATCATCATCATGGAAGAAATCGATTTGCTCAAAGAAGACAATCATTTTCCAGGTACAAATAATTTTTCAAGGATATTGTTTCTACTGTTCTAACTTTGGTCACAAAGCTGTAAATTGTTCCTTAAGACTTAGATATAAGCAATTAATATTTCAAAGGAATAAATATTTGCCTCAACAAAGGATGATACAGCCAAGTAACAAACCATCACACATTGCAAATTTCCAAACTAAGTCTAGAGACATACAACTAAGGAGGTCAAGAAATAATAAACAGTCAATGAGTAGACAACACTGCAACAATAACTTTGACCTATTGAACAATGAAATTGAATGCTATAATTGTCACAAATTTGGCCACAAAGATGCAAACTGCCCTCTGAATAATTACAAATAAGATCAAAGGATAAAGTTCTTAGATAGAAACTCCAACACATGGAAAAGGAAAGACAGTGAAAAATGTGGTCTAGCACTTTCAATTCAAAAACAAAAGGCCTCCGAGAATATAGAAAGTGGATGTTGCAAGCACATGACTGGATACATGGATAAGCTTTTGTCCATAAGTATAAATAAAATTAATGATGTTGAAATTGAGTCCTCTCCTGCAAGTAAAGAAGAATATTCAGATACAATAAAAGCATGTTCAGTTAGCATTAACCCCATGGATGAAGTAGGAGAAGAACCATGTCATAAACAGGAAGCAAAAGTCTTGAAGGTTGAGAAGGAAGACACCCAAAGCAAGTCCTTAAACAACTCCATGACCCTGGATAAGATCTTGGATAGTTAGAGATCACCAAATGACAAATATGGTATTGGATATAATAAAGAAAAAATCAATACTCCTAAGAAACCTGGAATAGGTCCTTCATTTGAGAGAAAGAAAAGCAAGTATGAGAGTGGGCGTAGCATTTTTCTCTTGTGATTGAGTATGGACATAAAACCTTGGATTTTATGCATCATGGAATAAATATGAAATTGCAGCATTAGAAATCGATGAGAATCAATGGGGAGATCCAAGGGTTGTTTGAACAGTAACAAGCAACAATTACGCAGAGTGTCAGTGGGATAACAACCTCTTCAACAACAACATTTTGTTTTACAAAATGATATACATGACATTATGTAGAGATAACAAGAGGAAAGACCTTGTCAAGGAAAGTTAACCTTTAGGAACAAAAGGGGAAAAGAGTTAGAAGCAGAGAGATAATAGTGACAGGGGGAGTCATCCACTCATGAGAAGAAAAAGTTGATGAAGGAGTCCGAGTAAGAGAGGTGAGCATTTTTTAGTATTCTACAGAGGATACAACAGAAACTAAATATGAACAGGTCCAAGAATCAGAAAAAGAAGACTCTGGTTTGGATACAAACATCTACAGGCCTCGAATAAGAGAGTCCATCCCGTCATGGGGAGTTTGTGTTGGCTTAATATCTGATACCTACTAAAATTACTGCCACAGCTCAGGGGGAGAATGTTCTCTTTAACATTGATGTCAAAGGGGGAGAAAAGAATCCGGGTGCCTTTGTTTCCATAAATGCCAAAGGGGTAACATGCAGCGTATGCTTTTCATTGATGGAAAGTACAGCAGCAAAGATGGCATGAGTACAAGAAGAAGTATCAGAAGTATTTTAGGAAGACGTTGCAGAGCAAGCTCAATAAGTTTAGAAGAGATAGTGAAGAGGATTGTTGGAAGGTTTACAGTTGGGAGTGAGCTTGTCATTGATGGCAAGAAAAACGATGGCAAAGATCAACATGATCAACAACGCAGTGATAATGGAAGAGGAGGATCAACAGTGAACGTTGGATCTTATTCAGAATCCCCGATGACCATCAGATATGAATTTAGATAAGAAGAACGTGCAGAAGAGGAGGACAGATCTTAGGCATCAGATATGAGCGTAAGATCTGACGATCGTTGGATTAGGGAGAACCTGCACGTTCATTGGTCTGACTCCATTTCAGAGTTTTGTAGATCGGGACTTGAAGGTGTCGAGAACTTACACATCAAGAATGTGAAATCACGAAGTGGCGAAATTGCGAAGTGGCAAAATCGCTAAGTGGCGAAATGATCCTAGCTGTTGGATCAAGGTGTGATCTGGGCCGTCAGATCCAGGAGGTGAATATGGCAGACCACATCAGAAAGGATATTCATGGACCATTGGATCAAGAGGACGTGTGGCGAAAGATCATATCACCACAAAGACTCCATTTCAGAGTTTCACAGATCGGGAAATCCAAAGGAAAGAGGTTCAAACTCGCGATATGCGAGATCATGAAAAGATCTTGACTGTCAGATCACCAAGGATTGTGGACCATTGATCAAGCATGAAGAAGTCCTATGAAGTGTTGAAATCACAACAGGATCTGAACCATTGGGTCCATAGGACACATGGAAAAATATCGTCATGTCGCTGACTAGAAAGCCAAAGGAATGGGGTTCCCTAACCTCTCAAATTCGTGATATGCAAAATCGTGAAACAATCTCAGATGCCATATCGAGGTTTGATCTGGATCATTGATCTAAGCTCTATTTTGGTGTTTTGCCTATCACGACTTGGAATGACGAGAGCCTCCATCTAAGTAACAGCGAGATGCGAGATCATGAAAAGATCAGGACCGTTAGATCATGTATAACGTGGACCGTTGATCTAAGATCTATCTCAGAGTTTCGCCTATCGCGACTTGGAATGACGAGAGCCTCCATCTAAGGAATAGTGAGATGCGACATCGCAAAAAGATCAGGACCGTCAGATCACCTAGAACGTGGACCGTCGATCTAAGCTCCATCTCCGAGTTTCGCCTATCGTGACTTGGAGTGACGAGAGCCTCCATCTAAGGAACAGCGAGAAGCAAGATCGCGAAAATATCTGGACCGTTGATTCATCAAGATCGTGGACCGTCGATCAGGGTCAATGAAGATCATGAGTTCGCAGCGCATTTTAGTGCAGATAGTGATCACCGCCTGTGGTCACGTGGAGGAAGTACCTAGTGCAGATAAGCTCCGCCTTAGAATTTTGGGGATTGCGTCTAGTATGAATGCCGAAATACTGAAAAGGTGAAATGTTGTTGTAACTAGTGGTCAGTGCCTATGGTCATGTAGAGGAGGGAGCTAGAGAAACCAAGCTCCTTTTTAGAGCTCGGAACATGGAGAGTCAAGATGTCTCATCACAGAATCTCTGAATTGTGAAAGTGTGAAACGCATAAATCACGACAATATCCTTCAGAGTTAATCCAATGGTGCATGTGAATCTGAGCATAATCGGAGGGCTAATCTTGCTCCTCACAGTGTAACAACTAGAAACCATTGATGGTTTCTGCCAGAGGAGCTGAAGAGTTTATGGGAATCTTCCAATGGGATGAAGATTGGTCATAGGGGCAATTGACAGCTGGAAGAGGGTTGGAGCCTGTAGCTGAAACAGAGAGGGTGAGCTCGACTATGCCAGAGAAGACGAGGAGTCTCAACTACCAGAGAGGCTGAGGAATCTCTGTAGAACACCTAGTGATGCTGGACGCATGGTGGGATCCACCAGAGAAGTTGAAGAGTTGCGATGATCAGGCAGAGCAATTGAGAGGTGGAGCATATCGGCATGGTGTGAGTATGTAGAGGGATTGTGCGCATTGCATGCACAAGTAGCACAGAATCTATAAGTACATGGTAGAGAGAAGAGATGGGGTTGTTTTTGCTATTGGAGTTTCTGTGGTTGTTGTTGTTAAAGGTGATTCATGCGTGAAGAAGTAGGAGAGTGCAGCAACAGAATTGAACAGAAGAGGAACTGTGCAGTGAATGGACATGGCGCACAGAGCATAAAAAGGAGAAGAACATACAACGCAAGTCATGTGTGCAGGAAGGCAGTGAGGCAGACAGAGCAACGAAATGCAGCAAAACAGTGATGAGTCTGGTTAGCCATTGTTGAACATTATATCACTGTAATAAGTTTCAGTAGCAAAGATTTATAATCTAGGGTGGTAGGGAGGTGCTAGGGAGGATTGTTGTCCTCAAGTGGGTTCTTGAACACAGGAAGTTGTAGCTTCGTTCTAGTTGGTGCTAGAGAAACCAGGGAGTCGGTGCTTCCTTGTAGTTGGTGCTAGAGAAACTAGAGAGTTGGTGCTTCCTTCTAGTTGGTGCTAGAGAAACCAGGGAGTTGGTGCTTCCTTCTAGTGGGTGCTAGAGAAAACAGAGAGTTGGTGCTCTCATCAATTAGCAGCTTGCAAAACTGAGGTTGTAGCCTCATTATGAATTGGTGCTCATATGTATGATAATGTAAAGAATGTAACTATTACTTATCATATAAAGAAAAAGAGGTTTTTACCCTGTATGGGTTTCCTCAGGAAATATTTGTCTCTGTGTTTCTCATATATGTGACTGATGTTGAATGTGCCATTGTTTATTTCCCTGCATTATTGTGATCATCATTGATTTCCTTATAAATATTTTAAAAGAAGCATAATTGTTTAAGCACAGTAACAACTGATTCACCCCCCCCCCTCTCAGTTGTCCAACATTCCATTCAACTGACTAACCAAACAAGATTTATACACATCCTTACCATTAAGCTCCACCATTGGTTTGATAGTTATTTTTACATTCTCATCAATGGAATATAAAATTTCATTTAACTCATGTATCCACTCAGTTTCCATTGTTTGCAATTCACTATCATTGAGTACCATTCAGGGAAAAGGTTGGAATGACCTGGTCAAGAATCATCAACTACTTCATCCACAAATTTGAGTGTTGGAAAATTATGATCCTCTATCCAGAGTACCGCATGAAAATTATGTTGTTTTGTCCAGACTACCGCATGCATATTCATGGGATATCCAAATGGTGTGAAGGGTTACATGTTTCTTGATCCCTCTACTAATAGGATCATCATTGAGTACAATGTTTAGTTTTAGGAAACTCCCTTTCATGTACCATAATATCTACATGTAGATACGTCTATACCAGTACCTTCACTAGACATCAATGATGATGAGTCAACTCACCTATATCATGGTTCAAATCCGAGCTATGAATCTAGTTCGAAATATGTTGATCATGTCGATGATGAGCATGAAAATGTTGAGCCACCACATATGCTTAATTGGGCATATACCACCCTACAGGTAGCAGGAGACCTTGTAAGGGATCTAGTACATAAAAGGAGGATGAGTTCTTAGTTTAAGAATCCTCCTCATGCACTCAAAAATACCAAACTAGTGATACCTATGAATTTCTATATGGTTCTAGGTTCAGACCCACATGCCTATGCAGATGATGCAGGGAATCCCTTGTGGGAATTTTCTATGTAGGATGAGTACAAATATCTCCTCAAGAACTAGACTTGGTATCTGGTTCTGCTTCCTTCAAACATGAAGCTTGCCAGATGCATATGGGTCTATAGGACCAAGAAGGTAGCAGATGGAAAGGTGAGTAGGTATAGGGAAATATTGATTGCCATAGGATTTCAACAGATTCATGGGATAGAATATGATGAGACCTTTTCTCTTGTAGCAAATATAGACTCCATCTGATTGGAACTTGACTTTACAATAGACAGGGGGTCAAAATTTTACCATATGGACACTAATAATTCTTTTCTTTATGGGGATCGCTCAGAGGAGATTTATATGAAGCAGTTGCAGGGGTTCATTCATAACTAATCCTTAGTATGTTGATTGAAGAAGTCTCTCTATGGCCTCAAGAAGACACCTAGAGTATGATATGCGAATATGGATGCCTACTTTGTCTCTTAGCACTTTGTTGGATGCAAATCATATATGAACGTCTACATGTTGTAGAACTTAGACTCCTTATTGATCTTAGTTTTCTATGTTGATGACCTCTTCATCACAAGAAGTTCGACCTAAAAAATTCCCATAGTCAAACAAATTATGCATGACAGGTTCTCTATGACAAAAATGGGTCGACTGCACTATTTCCTTAGCCTCGATAGTAGTCAGGGTACTTTAGGAATTCAGTTATTTCAAACTTAGTATGCTCAATATCTCTTGGCTAGATTCCACATGATCGACTGCAAGTTGAAAACCACACCCTTTTTTTATGGGGTACATCTTGAGGATGATAGGGATACACCAATGGTGGAAAATACCCTATATCGATAACTTGTGGGTAGCCTTATCTATGTTACCCACACCCGAATGGATCTCTCATATAGTAGGGGCAGTTTCCAAGTACATGCAGGAGTTGCTTGAGATACACTAGAAGGATGCCAAGAACATCCTTAGATATGGTCAAGGAACCATGGGTTATGGGATCCACTATGCAACAAGTTGTACATTTAATCTCATGGGATTCACCGATTTTGATTGGGTTGGAACTATCATAGATCATAACTCCACATCTGGGTACGTGCTTAGTTTGGGTTTTGGTCCCATCTGTTGGTCGAGAAAAAAATAGTAAACTTTTTCTCTATCCTCAAGAGAAGCCAAGTATAGAGGAGCGTTCAACCTCACTATTCAGTCACTTAGGCTTAGAACTTCCTCAGTGATATCAACATCCAATTTAATTGTTCAACTATCATTTTGTGTGACAATCATAGTACTCTCAATTTTGTAGAGACCTAGTGCATCGACAACAAACCAAACACATCAAGATCCATATGCATTACATTAAATAAATGGTACATGACAGGATCATCGATTTATAGTATTTTCCATCCTTTGAATATACTGCGAAAATATTCACCAAGACATTTACTGAGAAAAATTTCCACCTTCTTTGTGATCGTCTTGGAGTGAAGGACACGGTTTCTTAGAAACTGCCTTTCTTCCTTCTTCTTTTTGATGCATTTTACTTTGAGGGGGGGTTTCCCATGAGTTTTTCCCTCTTTCCTCTACTTTTATGTTTATTTCCTAGATCATTGTCCAATGAGAACCTAACATGGCCTTGGTTGTCGATACCTATTTATCATTTACACCCTAGTAGTGTTCAGAGGGGGTGTTGGAGATATTACACACTCACCTAGTACTTATTTTCCTAGGTTTACTATTCTATGTTGAGGGTGACCTTGTTTAGATATATTCTCACATAGATAAGGGCACCACATCCTCTTTAGTTTAGATTCAATTACACCTCAGTTAGACTAGTAGAAGTCACACATGCATGGAAACCTTGATTTTATCACTAACAGTTGTATGTTCACCTCAATTTCCTCACCAAGAGGGCACATATCTCATGTATGTATCCAAGAGGGCACATATATTATGATTTCATGTTTTTATCTCACTTCCACACATGTGACTCAGTTAGTTGATGATTGCATGAAACAATTAACTTGGACTAGGTGGTAGATTACTTTGGTTTCTATCAGTGAGTGTCTAGATATTACTAGTTAAATACTATGGTGAATTCACTTATCCATGTAGAGTATATCATGTGTATTTTACCATTTTACTAAAAATTTAATACAATTATTTCATTCTACTCTCTTCTCTTCTCTCGCAAGCTTTAAGTGTTCATTTTCTATTGGCTAGGTTCACCGTGAAAACTTCACAATGGTAACTATATCTATCTATCTATCTATCTATCTATATATATATATATATATATATATATATGAGTTGATGAATATGTCTAGGAAGGACAGATGATGGTAGGTGGAGATAAAAATCATGGAAAGCATACCACTGTGGTGACATTGGAACCCCATGATATGCCTTGATCATCATTGAGATGTGGTATGCTATGTTAGAGAAATCCATAGGGATTCCTTGGTTGTAATACTATATAAGTATTTGTACCCTTCCTATGTGTGGAAGTTGATTTATAAACTACCATGGATATTCCACGGGATAGTTCGTCACAATAGATCTGATAAATAAACTAAAATCTACACTATGAAGGTTAAATTCCTTAGATTCCAAAATATTTAGTTAGTGATTTTTTACTTATGCATGAAATAGATAAAATGTGGAAAATAGAGAATAGGGAAATACAATAAAAAACTATCCACAAAATAACACAAATATTTTCTTTGGGAAACCCTTATGGGAGAAAACCTAGCTCGAAGGTGAAGTTACCCTCCTCTCTTTTCTTTGGTATGGAAATAATGTAAGTACAAAGGAGAAGGTAATTTCTATTTAGTTGTTAGTGACTTGTGATTCCAACCTCTCAAATATCTCTTTAGATGGATCTCGAGGGTTGTTATGAATAGATGCGTATGTCATGGATAGGGTTTTTGCAACTTCTCTTTAAGAGAATTCCTGGATCTTGCAAATTCCCATAAATACCCCCCCAAAAAAACCTGCTCTAATACCAATTTTATTTGTAAACTACCGTGGATATTCCACTGGATAGTTCATCATGACATACATGATAAATAAAAATGAAATCTACACTATGAAGGTTAAATTCCTTAGTTCCATAATATTTAGTTATTGATTTTCTGCTTATACATCAAATAGGTAAAATGAGAAAAATAAAGGACAGGGAAATACATTCACACACTATCCAAAAAATAACACAAAGAGTTTCTTTGGGAAACCCTTAGGGGAGAAAACCTAGCTAGAAGGTTTGATTGCTCTACTCTCTTTTCTCTGGTATGGAAAAAATGCAAGTACAAAGGAGAATGCACTTTCTATGGATTTACCTGAGACTTGTGGCCTGCTAGGATATTATAGAACATTAACCCCCTCTATTATAGTCTCTAATTTACCACCTAGTTGTTTTGCTTTGTTATGGAACAAAATACAATAACATAGAATGGAAACCCTTCTCCTCCTAGAAGCCTGATATTTAACATAGGCTGATAGTCATTTACGATTAGGGTCTTGACTTCCTCAACCTCAAATTGTGATAAGGTTTTGGACCTTCTATATTCTTCTTTAAATTATTCACATGGATAGCCTCATATGCACGAGTAACACGGGATAACATGGCATCCTCTTGTAACATGGTGGTCAACACGGTAGGTCAACTTGTGAGAGGTATAATTTTTGCATAGGAACTCTGATTGAGTCAATGCTTGCACCGTTGGAAAGGTCTTTGTGTGTAGAATACATAATATTTCTCACTAGTAAGGTTTGGACCATAAAAAAGTGTCGTTTTGTGCCTCAAAATGGATTCAAAATATTTTAGACAATTGTTTGGACATAAATTTCCAAATTTCGACCAACTACCAAAATGGCCTTGCAAGTCGATTCCTCCAGTGTTTCCACCTAGAAAGTACTGAGATAGATGAAAATTAATACAATGATCCAATCCGGATCAGAATCCCTGGAAATTGATGGATCACTTGAGGGAATGTGTAGAATAGAAGGGGACACCTAAGATTGAAGGGTGAGTGACTGCAAGGAAGAGGAGACTTGAATGAATATGTTGTGAGAGATTCATGATACATGATAGATGGGATCATCAGTGCATTGGGCATTTATGAGAAAACAATGAGTTGCGATCTATTTGTGGAATCCATATGGAGAAGATACATATTCATATAGATAATTATTTTACTGGATTGCATACTTTATCTTGAGTTATTTACATTTCAGTTGTGAAATGAAATTCATAGATTGGATTTATATCGATGAAAGATTTAATGCATAGAAATGGATTTCATATGTATTATTACTTTCATGATTGTTGTAGGGATATGACTAAATGATAAAATATTGGAGATGTACCAAGACAATTAAGACAATGACTGTAGTATTCCAAATATAAAATAGTATGCAGAACATAAATATTTTAACTAGAAATGGAAAAGAAGCAATAATATAATCATAGAAATACCAAAATAATGCTAGAATAACACCAGAAAGAGCAATTCAATTACTGATAGCAATGTTCACTTGCCTCTTTGAGGGGGAAACCTCCAGTAGAGAAGATATATTTTTCAATAATATCGAAGGCAAGATTTGTGATACCCTATACTTCTATTTATACTCTATCTATCCAAAAGAACAATCTAGAGGAAGATCCTTCTAGAAGAAGAAGCTTCTATTAGGTCTTCTTACATTTGAATTATTCTCCTTATTTCTAGGATTTATTAATATTAGCCTTTATTACATGGAATTATATTATTCTACCTACATGATGGGTTAGGGAATTTAGGTCCCTAACATGCCCTCCCCCTTTAAGAATATCCTTGTCCTCAAGGCTTCAGATGAGGGAATTGTTGTAGAATGGTGGTCATCTCCCAGGTGGCATCTGTTATCACTCCAAGAAACCCTCTATGGTTGCAGACTAGAGGTGCTTGGTAACTTAAGAATTGAATACATTTCAGTAGGTGGATCAATGGGATACTAATATAGCACAATGGATAGATTACTTATCAGAATAGCTTAATGAACCAGTGCTTTTAGAAACTGTAAATCAGATGCCAAATAACAGAAAAGGTATGAAGAATGTTGCTTAGACAACCAAATACATTGGAATGCAGGGTTTAAATAACCAAATACATAAATAATGCAGGGTCACACTAAACAATGAGAAGTTCCTTTATTCAAATCATGAGCATAAGCTGAGCTAATTTAAACAGAGTACAAAACAAAGATGGATGAAAAATCTGATTACAGCAGCAAAAGAAAACTGTGATTTTGTATTAGGATAGGCAATCAAAGCATAGACTAAATTTCTCCAAAATTGAACCCCTAGAACTCCAAATGTCTTTGGCTTTATGGCCTCTTACAATCAGTTTCAGATCCTAAAAATATGGATCTGTTTTGCTAAAAATAGTAAAGAAAACCAATTTACAAAAAGATAGGGATAACACCCAAAAAGGAGGATAATCTCTA